>JUFY01026619.1:0-12431 GCA_001855655.1 Leptopilina clavipes | reverse complement strand
AACTTTTTATTTTAAAGAAATTTCATTTAACCGAATTTTAATCTATCAAAAATCTTATTCAACAGAATTTTTCAGTGAATCGAATTATTAAATGACAGAATTTCAATCTCACCGAATTTTCATTTACTCGAATTTTTATTTACATGAATTGTTATTTGATAGAATTTTTAAAATACCAAATTTTTACTTGACAAAATTATCATTTGTCCTAACAAACATCCGGCAGAAATATTTCGGCGTAAATTTTAAAATTTACCAATCAAAAATATTATCAAAAATAAAAAGTTGCTTAAATAGAAATTAGAAATTGTGTAAACTAAAAATTCTGTTATATAATAATTTGGTGACCTAATATTATGTTAAATAATAATTATCTTGAGTAAAAATTCGGGTTAATTTAAATTCGAAAAATTAAAATTCGAAAATTATTTTTGTCTAATAAAATTCGATAAAATTAATATTCTAATTAATAATTTTAATGAGATATTCATAAGGCCCAAAATTTTCAAGACAGATTTTCATATATATTTGCGATCATTTTATACCTAGAATTCTAAAAACAAAAATGACAACAGAAATGAAAAGATAAAAAATTTAGATATATTAAATTCTTAATTGACAGAACTAATTTACTTATACGTTTAATTTAAAAATGAGAAAATCTTTTTCTCAGATGGTATTAAATAGAAATTCTGTTAAATGGGATTTCACTTTAAATCAATAATGTTAATTTAAAGGAGAACGTTTCGTTTTTTTTTTGTTTGTGTATCTTTTATGTCAATGTGTAAATTTTTTTGTCGGAAAACTACATAAATGTAATTAATCTTTCGTGTTTAACTTTGAAGCTACTTGTAATTCTTGTTAATGATCTGGGACAACACGAACCCATGTGACACTACCAAGTACCATGAGGAAATATCTGATGCTTCTTTAAGATAAGACTCGTTGATCTTTTTACTACCATTTCTTCTGTTAACATTTTTTTTCATTCAGAAACGTGGTTTTTTTAAAAAAAAGAATTTCTTCACCTTCTCATTTATCTTTTTAATTTATTCCATACCATTTAATTGATTTCATCTATATTTTCTTCTTCTTCTTTTTCTCTATTCACTTTTTTTTTGTTTTACTCTTTATTTATTTATTATACTTTTTGTTTTATTCGCTTCGTGTATTTACTCTTCTTGTTCATTAAAAATAAAATATCCTTTATTTCACCAATAGAAGTTAAAATATTTCACGAAATTGTTACTACACTGAAAAAAAAATTTATTTGATTCAAATAATGAATTACTTGACTATTATCAAATAAATATTTATTTATATCAAATCAATATTTGTCTCAAATAAATTTCATTCGAGTCAACTAAATTTGATTCAAATACAGAAATTATTATTTCACTTGCAAATTATTTGATTTAAATTAAAAATATTTGGTTCAAGTAAATATTTATTTGATAATAGACAAGTAATTCATTATTTGAATCAAATTTTTTTTCAGTGTAGTGAAAACATTTATTTCCAATTGAAAACAATTTTTTAGTATACCTATTACTTTAAACGTTTTTAAGATATGTATTTTACAATAATTTATTTCTCCTTGCCATGTTGGAGTGCAGAAACTCACTTTAGTTAAGATCGAAACATACTTTTGTTGTTTTGAAAACGCCACAGGAAATTTTTTCCTCTAGGAGAAATTGCTTTGCTTTTACGAAAGCAAATATGAATAAGGTACATTTGTAAACGAGGCGTATGAGCTAAGATTTGCTCAGCTTGCTTGTTCCGTTTTTAGTGCCACTTGGGACAGGTTGTTAATCAAAGGGAATATAAACTTTGCAAGATTGCATTAGGTATTCGAAACGGAACAAAAGCTCACTATATGTAAAGTTGAATGACGTTGGGCGACGATGAACTTAGTGTTGGGTTGTAATGTATCCCAACACTCTTTTAAAGTTCAAGGACGTATAAAGTTACATAAAAAAAAGGGGGGGAAAGAAAAAAAAAGATGCGTGATGCGTAATCATAAGTTCCCACGCACATTCCAGTCTTATGGATATATATGTGCAGCCGAGGGTGCTGGAATTACTGATTTACAACAATTTTATCAGTTGCTTTCGTGCAATTTAAAACGCGTACATACTATATGCATGCTTGAAATTTATGCGCATTTTTACGAAAACAGAAAAAAAAATTCGTAACGGCAATAATTGACATTTGCCATTTTGTTTCGTTTCATATACAATTCTTTTCTTTTTTTAAATAATCTCCGAAAAAGGTTAAAATGAAAAAATATTTTAAAATATTTACTTAGTGGAAATATTTTATAATGGAACAATTTTTTAATTTCAACTATTTATGAAGGATTGTAGATATATAATTGCGTAGATTCTTAATGGCCCTTAATGAATTCCATTGAGAACGTTATGTTTTGCACGCGGAATGAAAAGAAAGAAGCCAACAATGCATGTAAAATTTGTGCATTCTTTTTCCACTCTTTATTTTTCCTTAGATTATTGAATAGCATCCGGTATGCGGGTGCTGGTATATTCAGTTGAAGAAGAAAAAAAAAGGACGAGTACGTGTGGATAGCTGATTGAGCTGTTGCGAAGGTCGGTCACGAGATTCTCTCCACCAGGAACATTGTAACTTTAATCTTGCAAATTTTTCTTTATTGAACTTTTTTCTCCTTTTATTTATTTTTTATTTATTTTCCTTGTTTTTTTTCTTCTCTACTACTTGCACATAAGTTCTTCTTTGTTTGCTCGGCTCTTCTCTAATTTCTGAATTCTCCCCCTATTTACTATACGTGTATTTTGTTGTTTTTTTTTCATTCAGGGAAAAAAAGCCCCTTTATAATAAAGACTCCGTTGAACTTAAACGCTTTGTAATACCCGGGTATTCACTCAACGCATCACAATTAATGACCATAATGACGAGATAGCGAGTGTCGAATGGCCTACCTTTTACAAGATGTGTTCAAGATGGAAAATACTTTTGCGGTCGTTAAATTTCCGCAGTTTGCCCCCTTTTTTTCCTTCCAAGCAATGCAATTTAATGGAGAGCTCCATCGAGAAATTCGCGATTAACAACTTAATCAACTTCTTCATTCGACCGGACGAAAATATTGGACGAGGATTAATCTATACTTGTTGCTAAGAACAGTAATAATGGTGAATTTTATAATATTTAAGTCCTACGATTACTTTTCAAAACAACAATTTCCTTTATGTTATTATATTCGAAATAATTATATATAATGGACTTTTTAAAATCAATCAAGAAAAAATAAATTTTTTTTATTAATTGTCCTATTTTTTAAATTCTTTGTTTCGAAATTATTAGACAATTGTAAATTTAAATGTTTTTTCTATTTTTTAAAAAAGGAATTTTTTAAAATCTAACCTTTTTCAGTCACATCACTTTTGGAGAGAACAGGAGAACAGAACGGTTGCAGATTGAATGTCCATGTGAAGGGATGCTGGAATGCCTCTTGTCTATCCTGAAAAGAAAAAAATTATAAATAAGAAAAAAAATTGTAAATAAAAAAAAAACAAGTGTATTAAACTCAAAATAAGTTTCTAAGTTCTGAAAATGCAACAAATTAAAATAAATTACAAATTAAAGTTTAGATAAACTATTTTTATGCATATTAAAATAATTAAATTTCAATATAATAAATAAATGGAATAAACATCAATTTACTTTATAATTTTCAAATATTTCACAAAAAATCTATGAAAATAAAATAATTTAATAAAACATTGAAAAAATTTAAACACTGGAAAATAATTTTTTTTTTAAATAATTATATTAATTTATTATTATTATTATGATTTATTAGTTCATTAATTATTAATTTTATTTAAATATTTAATTCATTTCATTTTTATAATTAATTCATTTAATGATTATTATATTAACAAAGATTATTTTTGTTACTGAATAAATATTATAATAAAGAAATATATTTATTATTATTAATTTATTTAGTAAATAGGGAATAAAATTAAAAAAATTAAATTTATTATTAGTGACCTCTCTACCCACATAGTAAATTATTAATTATTATAATTATTTTATTGCTTAAGCATTTCCTAACCTTACTTTGCCAGACGATTGCAGGTTTACTAACTTTTGAAATAATTTTTAGTCGATTTTTTTTATTTATATTTATATTCTTTAGATTTAGAGAAAATAATAAAAATTTTAATAAATTTCGTAAATTCTTATCAAAAATAAATATCTCAATATAAAATTTTTTAAAATTCTTGTAGTTCTTGTCTCTGAACATTTAATAAATGGAATTGTAAAATTTAACCTGTAATAAATTACATAAATAAATACATAAGACATTATTGTTGCAAACATACAATCAAAAAAATATAACCTAAAATTTATCATTAGCATTTAAGTATTTTACTGTTTAATTACATTTTACCGTATTTATGAATTTTCTTACCATGAAGTTCGATTGCAAATAATACAAATAAGCTTCCAAAACTTTGTCTCGATTATGATTCGAGTCTTTATTTTATTGGAAATCTCCAAAATCCTAGGCAGAAATTTCTCCATCATCCTTTCAAAAATATGGCGGCATCAAATGAGGAAGCTGAAAAAATAAAAATTAAATGTTATTTATAAAGGATTGTTCGACGCCCTTTTTGAAAATATCGTTAACAATGGCATCTTATGTGTGTGTGTGTATATGTGTGTAACTTGTGAAAAATTTGAGCAAAAAAAATTCTAACCAAAGCACTGTTTCGAAGTATACAACACTTTCGGAATATACGAAACAAAAATAGTTCTTCGTAATTTTCTCATTGTTCGGCATTTTATGTCTCAACTTTCGACAACAATGTTGTCAAAAATTAGCAAGGGTGAATGACCTTGACAAACTGATTTATTACATTTCAGCAATCACTGACAATGCTTCCAACAAAATTATCACGAAATTTTATTCCCTCCAACTTATATTACACTTGTAACACAAAATTTGTCTATAAAATGAGAAATATTTACCTTTTTCGATGTAAAATTGAGACAACTGTGCAGGATATGCGCCACTTTCAGCAGACTGATCGGCAATAATAGAACAGCGGGCGGTCTGCACTGTGATTGGCTGAAATGAGAATGCGATTCTCTGATTAGAGGGAAACATTTTACGTTTGGAAAATCAGTTAATTTAATATTACAATTATAATTAAATATATTATTATAGATTTTTTATAAATACATCGTATTATATTTGGTATTATTATATTTTCTATTATTGTTTTTTCTTGTTAAATTTTATTGAAAACGATTCTATTGTTTTTTTAAAGTTCTCATTTGATTAGTAATGTTACAAGCACAGTTCTCTTCCGGTTAAAGTTTCTACGATTAGAGGAACGGAATTAGGAAACGGACTAACGGAAAAATTATTCATAATAATATTGACATGTATCTATGTAAATTCGTCTTCTGAAAAATGCAAATTACAAAATAATTTTTATTCAAGAATATAAGTGCTAATTGTTTTTTATGTATATTACAAGTTAACCATAATGATTTGACAAAAAATGGAAATATCAAGATGATAATTATCGTTTTTCAAGGATTGGAAAAAAAGAAAAAAAAATCAACAAAGCAGTGGTATAACCTAAAAATTTGTTTACTTATATTTTCATAAACAATTTCCCAAAAATGTGTTAATTTTATCAATTCTATTAATTAATATTTACAAATGTCATAAACTCCATTTAATTTTTAACCTCAAAATATATATTTCAGTTATTCGTTATAAAAATATTGTGGTATAATGAAATTCGCAATTCGTAAACAAAAATGGGGAAATATTTTTCTTTTGTGCTTTGTACATTTAGAAGTCATATTGTGTTAAAATTTATTTACTAGGAAACTAATTTCATATATAATATTTCGTCCTTAAAATTGATAATGTTGGAATAAATTTTTTCTCTTTCAACGAGAAGTTTATCAATTGAATTTTTTTTTTCATTTGTTTTATGTATCTTGCCTTTTATAAACCAGGAAGCAAAGATTGAAAGCAGAGAAAAATTTGTGTCGGCAGATGAAAGAGTTTGTAATCTGCGAGTCGTTTGAGCTGATAAAGCAAAACAGTTCCGCACCTTCAAAGGACCTTTTCATTCTCTCATTGTTTTTCTCTATCTATTTTCATCTTTCCTTCGTCCCAAGTGGACGATTTGCAAAAGAATTATGAACATGAATATTATATTTAAATGCAGATGTATGTCTACACAATGTCTCATTTGATTTATTTCAAATTGCCTTAGAAGCCAAGTTACAGTGTTTAAAGCATGTGTAACTACGTTATGTAATCAATGTTTCTTATATTATATTCGCCTCCTTTGTTCTTTAAATTAAAGAAATTATTAAATACAAAGTAATTTTATTCACAAAATGAAAAGTTTTTTCCCAAAAAAAAAAGAAAACAAAAATCGGCCCTATAAAAAATATAATCAATAATATTTTTTTAAATTCTGATTTTTGTAATGAATCCTAATGGGATTAAAACATAATATAATTATTGCCGAGGTCAAAATTAACTTTAATCGGCCGTATATTATACTTATTTTCCCACAACTGTTTGCTAATTGCATAAATCGTTTGGGAATTTTTCACGTATTATCTGCACCGATTGGTTATGGAGATTATTAAAATTTATGTGATGTTAGACTGTCTTATTCTCTATAAGAAATAAATCGAGATTCCTAAATAAGTATCAATTACAAATTCTTGATTTGATAAAAACAATTTTTTTTTCCAGTGGCAATTTATTTGGTATTTTATTTGTGAAAATTAAATTTGAATTTAATTTGTGAAAATTAAATTTGAATTTAATTTGTGAAAATTAAATTTGAATTTTATTCTTCATTATTGTAAAATTGAAACAACTTTTTTTTTTAAAGTTACTTACTTGACCTGTATTTTGTTCCAGATTTGTGAAAAATGCTAATGAGGTGTATTTTTTTCAGCGAGAAAAATTTAATTATGGAAAATCTGGGTGCACTTTCAACTAAAATTTAAACGTGTAATTGTAGACAATGGTTTAGGTCGTAATATATGACCATTGCAAACTATTATACAAAGTGGTGAAAATAACGCTTGTGAAAGACACACTCTTTGTTCTGAATATTTAGAAAATTACGGAAAAGCAAAAGTCTTTAAATATCTCACTTGTCTTTCACTTACATAATTCAAATTAGTCTATTAATTATAGAAAATTCTTCGAGAGTAAATGTTACTTTCCTTTTTTTTTTCTTTTCGTTGGTATTTTTTTTTTTTTTTTACAAAAATTCACCACGTTTTATTATTTTCGTTTGTTCGGTAATTCAATATCTAGGAAAATAGCTTGCTTTTTAGAGAGAGAAAGAGTAAGTCGATGAACAAAATCCTTCCGCTCAGTTTTAGTCGAACAGACCTGTTACAAGCCCATATTGTAACATGAGACATCATAAGAATCTCGAGAGATCCTCACTTGGAGACCACACGCGTACGTCACAAGATCCTTACTTTGAGTGAGTTGTAAATCAGCTAAGGGATCTTAATTATAGATTGACGATCTTTCACAAAATATATCCTTCTTTCGATTCTGTCTCGTTTGTGATATAAGCTCGTTTTGCGCACAATCTTCCCCACTGTGTGCAATGAAACGCCCTTTGGTCGCGCTGTATGTGAAATTTGAGATCGTCAAGTGACAGGATTTGTGACGATCAATTTCTCATTCGATGCAACAGTCCAGGCAACGATCGATCGATCTTATCCCGATAATCTATGCAATAGACTATAATAGACTTTACATGTTGTGAGAGCTTGGAATTTTTTTTTCTATCTCACTCAATCAAAAATAAATTTACAAATATATTCTATAGACAAAATATGTTAATTTTTTTCTTCTTCAATTTTTCAGAATGAAGAGAGAGGGCATGACGAATGAATCTGCAACTGGTAAGTCGTTATGAATGATCAATCAATTATTTTCATGGATGGAAAAAAAATTGACAAAAATTTTTTGCAAAAGAATTTGTCGTTCTTTCTTTTGAAAAGTGAAAATATTCTATATGTGACATTGTATAAAAGGGAATAAGAAACTGAAAATTCCACTCAGTGTCAAGTGTGCGTTGGTAAAACGTTAATAGCTTCCATCCTAGGAAGTTTTACGAGACGAAATTCCACTGTGCAATCTTTGGGTTGAGAAGATGATTTCTTCTTGACGATTCATTACATACGTTAGCGCACGGTTATGGCGTTTACTGTTTTTATCACTTTCAATCTTAATCGCACCTGCAG
Source organism: Leptopilina clavipes (assembly GCA_001855655.1). NCBI lineage: Eukaryota > Metazoa > Arthropoda > Insecta > Hymenoptera > Figitidae > Leptopilina > Leptopilina clavipes. Next base: position 4,127 of record JUFY01026619.1, on the reverse strand, counting down.
CATTACACGACTACAAACTCAGTTCATTTAGTTCTCGACTGTACTAGAAAATATGCTACTTCCAATAAACACAACCCATAAAGCTAACATTTTATTAGTCTTTTATAACACTTAGATGATCGTATTAAAAGTGCATCGTATACGTCTTTTTAAAAACTGCGTTTAAAATTCTCTTCTTTTCGCATATTATATGGATATCTTATTTTTTTTCCTTTAGAGAGAATACAGGCTTCGGATTGAACGACTTTATCGACTATTTTCGACAATTTTCAAAAAAAATGCAACTTTTATCGACTTATTTTGATAAAATGCGACTTTTTCTAATTTTTTCCCCAAAAAATACAACTTTGAGACTTATTTTGATAAAATACGACTTTTTCCATTTTTTGCGACTTATTTTGATAAAATACGACTTTTCAAAACTTTTACTGATAAAAAACCGTTTTACGATTTTTTTTGCCTTTTTTTTGTCTAAGAAATGCAACTTTTTGCGATTTATTTTGATAAACTACAATTTTTTTAACTTTTTCTTACTTCCCCCCCAAAAATACAACTTTGAGACTTATTTTAATAAAATACGACTTTTTAAAACTTTTACTGATAAAAAACCGTTTTACGATTTTTATTGCCTTTTTTTTGTCTAAGAAATGTAACTTTTTGCGATTTATTTTGATAAAATTAGACTTTTCCAACTTTTTCTTACTTCCCCCCACCCCCCAAAAAAATACAACTTTGAGACTTATTTTGATAAAATACGACTTTTAAAAACTTTTACTGATAAAATACCGTTTTTCGATTTTTTTTTGCCCTTTTTTTGTCTAAGAAATGCAATTTTTTGTGATCTATTTTGATAAAATACGACTTTTTCAACTTTTTCGACATCTTTAAAAACAAATAACTTTTTAGTATAAAATAATAGTTATTTCAATTTTTATAGCGTGAAATATGACTAATTGAATTATTTTTAAATTCAAAATATGAAGGAGCGAATTGTTAGTTCGACAAAGTATATGAAATATATTATTACTTTACATTAAATACCTGCTTGTCTATTTATAAAATATCTATTTACTCAAATAAAAATTATTCGAGTAAATATTTATTTAATTAATATTAGTAAATTTATTCATAAAACAGGCTTTTAGTCTAAAAAAATGAAATTACTATCAATTAAAAATAAGAGAAACGAAATTGAGTTATAGGAAAATTTTTTAAATTATTGTCAATTCAATTCTTGAGAATTTCTCTAACTGAAAACATGATTTATTTTATTTAACTCGCCAATTTTTCAAGTACTGATCTTAGACAACATTTTTTAAAAGTGACTACAAATTTTTTCATCATTTCAACTAAAAATTTTGCCGAAAATTCTGAAATTGAATATGTAAATAATTTTCATATATTACACATTGAAAAAAATGTTTTCAAATAAGGAACTTTGTGAATTTTTTATGAAAATATTTCCTACTGAATTGAAATCTTAAAAAAATTTGTCTCAGTTCAATTCGGAAATATTCTAAATAATATTTCTTGAAAATATTCTTATAAATTATTATTATTATTAAATTAAAGAATATAGGTAATTGTTATTATTAAATTAAAGAATATAGGTAATTATTATTATTAAATTAATAAATATAAGTAAAATTTATTATTTAATATCTAATAAAAATAAAGAAATTGAAGTCCCCAACGTTAATGATCAACGATATAAAAATACATTCTTCTATTATAATTATTTTCTAATTTTTGTCTACAAAAAAGTTTTTGGAATTTTTTTTTATAGACAATTTGAGAAAAAAAAGTTTTTAGACATCAAATATTATGATTTTCCGATTGAAAAATATTAATTTTACTGAATAGTTGATAATAAACGTTGTGGACTTGAACTTCGTTAATAATAGTTAATAATAATAAAATATTTATTAAAATAAAAAATCGACTTTTTGACTTTTCTTGTACTTGAAATTGACTAAAACGACTTTTCTCAAATCTTAAAGTTGATCCGAGGCCTGAATTAATATTTTCAGAAGAACAATGCTCTGGGGGAAATGGTTGTTTCGAGAAATTTTGATAGTTTAAAAAAATCAATTGACTCGGTTCTTTGAAAAAATTGCTGATTCTTCTTTTCTCGGCGAGAAAATAATTCTTCTTCTAAATGACAAATTACAAAATCGATGAACGAATGAAAAAAAAGAAGTTAACCGTATATATATATTTTCGTCTGAGTTGAAGCTCGAAGCAGAAAATTCAACTTGTTCCATGCGGTTTCCTGGTGTGAGAGGTTAATTGGCTAGCACGAATAACGTTCTCGTGGGAAACCAGACAGAAATTGACATCGCCTTTATCGACGCTCCTGAGTATGACCCATCGATGACCTCCACACTTTCGTAGATTTCCATTTGAAAAAAATTTCTTTGTTAAAAACAGTAGCACACCTTTTGCAAAAAGCAATCGTATAAATATTTGACAAACACTCAATTTTACCCGTGTTCTATAAATCGACAAGATTTATGTAGAATTATTTTATATACAAAAAGGAAAATAAGTTATAAATACACATTTATTTCAATTTCTAAATATTTAAACGTCTTATCAATTCTTTTATCAGGCCGGTTAAGACCAAAGAAAAGAAAAAAACTAGAAATTTCAACAAACTTGTAAATTTTCGTCATACTACATTTTAGATTATAAATCTATATCTGAAACGTTCAACCGTGATTTATCATTTAGAAGAAATAGAATTATCTTTGAAAACAAGAATCTTGCAAATTATTAAAATTAACCTATAAATTACGTGAGGAAATTAATTTATCAGGGGAATTTTATTACTTATATAATTTCTTAATTTTTACCACTGCAATTAGAGAATTACGAAAACAATTACAATCCCATATTTGACAGCATCGAAAACCTTGAATTTTAGATTTTCCCCAAATTATTTTAATAAATTCAAAATAAATTTTTATATTAACACCGAAACCTTGAATTTTAGATTTTTCCCAAAGAAATTTACGAGATCGAAATGAAATTTATTTTTATAAACTTAAGATAAATTATTATAATACAAAACGTATTGTGTAATTGACTAAAAAAGAAAAGAAGAAAAAAAAAGGAAAAAAATATGTATAATCATGCTAAGTGAATGCCAAAACATTATAATGGCAATTGGAAAGTGTATAAGCTACTCGAATTGTGAGATTCAAGGTTTCATCTTCAGTGTGGGTGGGACGACTCATAAATTTTGACAGGTATCTTGCATAAACATTGTTTGTTGTAAAGTGTCTTTTTATTGCGACCACTTGCAACAGACAATTCTATTTTCGCGCATAAAAACGTATATATGACATTCATTAACTCCATTGAACGATTATAAAGAGTGAGCATTGGGCAAGCATCATCATTGAAGGAAAAAAAATTACATATATACTTTTTAATGCAAAAGTTTTCTTGTGAGTTTCCAAATATTACTTGAGGACTTGTAAATAAATCTCTCTCACGCCTACATTATTTTTTTTTCTTCTTTTCTTAACAAACTACACTGGAAAAAATATATTTGATTCAAATAATGAATGACTTATCTATTATCAAATAAATATTTACTTGAATCAAATAATGTTTATTTCAATCAAATAAACTGGTAGTTGAATCAATAATTTCTGCATTTGATGCAAATACACCATTAAATTGACTCAAATAAAAATTATTCGAGTAAATATTTATTTGATAGTCAAGTAATTTATTTTTTGAATCAAATACATTTTTTTGTCAGTTCTGAAAAAAATATAAAGTAATTTTTACTGTTTACAAAGTAAAAGTGCAACTGTTTGGGAATTTCTGTAAATTTTTTACTATTTTCAGAATAAATTCTACTATTTTTAAAGTAAAATTAGTAAAATTCACTTTTCGGATGTAGTATTCATTGAAGTGAATTTTTATTTTATTTTTAAAAACTTTTAAATAAAGAAATTTACTCTGGAAATAGTAAAAATTGTGATCCACAAGTTTTGAACGTTCAAATGAACGAAATATTTTTTATTAAATATATATTCATAAATTACTGACTGCAATAAAATTTAAAAACTTTAATTTTACATTTAAAAACTTTATAATTAATTTTGTCGATA
>JUFY01026613.1:8438-25208 GCA_001855655.1 Leptopilina clavipes | reverse complement strand
ACCCCCACCTTTATTTCGTGTAGTATATCCGAACCCCGTTTCCCTTTTCTGTTCCTCCCAAGTCCCCTCGTCCATGCTTTTGCCAGTAACACCATCCCTTACACGAAGCCCTTCATCCCTTATACTGTTACAGCGTTATTAATATTTTTCAACACCCTAAATTGTCTCTTGTGTTGCGAGATTCGCCTGAATCGTCTGCAGCTTGCCGAGCAATTTTACAGGCGTGTGTCTGACTGACACGGTCAAAGGACATATCACGACAGATAGAAACTTTAAAAGTCAATCTCGCCCATAATTCGTTTCTTCAATCCTTCTATCATATATATTTATTTTTTATTTCAGCCATGGGGATGGGAATAGAATAGAAAATTATAAAATATTTTAGTGTCAATTATTTATTGATATTTTATTCAGTTTGAAAACGGTATACACGAGTAGAAAAATGTTCTGGAGCTGACTGGGGTGCAATTTTTACTTTAACAAATTCTCTCAAACTTTGACTTTGATTTTGACTCTGACTTTGACTCTGACTTTGAATTTGACTTTGACTTTGACTTTGACTTTGACTTTGACTTTGACTTTGACTTTGACTTTGACTCTGACTCTGACTTTGAATTTGACTTTGACTTTGACTTTGACTTTGACTCTAACTCTGACTCTGACTCTGACTCTGACTCTGACTCTGACTTTGAATTTGACTTTGATTTTATGTTTAACTCTGATTTTGACTTTGGCTTTGTGTTTGACTCTGACTTTGACTTTGACTTTGACAAAATTCAATGTAGAAGTCAAAGTCAAAGTCAAAATCAAAGTCAAAGTTTGAGACAATTTTTTAAAGTCAAAGTTAAAGTCATAGTCAAAGTCAGAGTCAAGGTCAAAGTCATAGTCAAAGTCAACGTTAAAGTAAAAATCAAAGTCAAAGTCAAAGTCAAAGTCAAAGTCAAAGTCAAAGTCAAAGTCAAAGTCAAAAGTCAATGTTAAAGTGAAAGTCAAAGTCAAAGTCAAAAGTCAATGTTCAAGTCAAAGTCAATATCGAATCGAAAGTCAAAGTGAAATTACAAAATCACACCCCTGCAATAAAAAATCTTTCAAGAATTTATTTGACCATCACTTTATCTTTGAGTGATTCAAATATTTAGGCAGAGAATATTTATGTATATGCTAAAATGGGACCATCCCCTTTATTGATGTCCTTAATCAATTATTCCAGCTTAAGCAATTTTCGATAAAAGGGGTCATTGATTTTTAAAATACCCTAGAATTAGGTATAAGTATACAGTGAATTATAAATTTTTTTGAAACTTTGCAAAAATATTGTCGCATGTTTTGGATTTTCGAAATAATACTTTAGAAAATATTTTTAATTTTTGTCAGAAAATAGAAATTGTTTTTTTATTATTAGAGAACGTTGTTGTTTTCGGAGGGAATATTCTCGATTATTTGAGAAATTTTCTTTCTATCTTTGATAAGGACTTTTACGATCTTTTCAGAAGTTTCACGATCATTAAAGAACTTTCTAGATTTTTGAAGAACTTTCTCGATCGATATTTTAATTTAAAAAAATCTTTTTGATATTTGATTAGATATTCTCATCGCTCTTCATATAGAATATTCTAGATCTTCCAGCAAACGTTATTCTTCTTTTAAAAATGTCTTTTTCCATTTCTTTATCATTTTTATTGTAAATATTCCATTTCTTCTAGAAAATACATTATTTTCGACAAAGCTAAATCTTTTTCAAAGAATGCTTCCGATTTTGTCTATAGTATTTTTTGTTCTAAATAGAAAAATCACTCCCTCCCTTCTTGAAAGTTCTGCATGGAACATTCTCGATTATCGTAGTCGAGATAAAATATTCATGACTTTCGAGAATAAACTTTCGGCAAATATAATTATACTTTTAGAAAGATTCTTTAAAGATTTTCTTTAGGGAAACTTTGATTTTTAAAAATGTTGCATTATATTGACCAACTATTGCAACTGTATTGCCCTAAATTTAACACTATATTGACTAAATTTTCTGTATATGTGTACACTAATACAAATGAATGGAAAAATATGTTTACGGGCGGAAATTAATATACCGCATGATTGCGATGATAATATTCAAACATAAATTTTTTTTTACGATAAAGTAAAATCTGATGATGTGGTTAATATTTACAAAGTATATATTTGTTGCATTTAGATAGAAAAAATTCATTAACCATGATAGCAAAAATTTTGTGGTTGGTTGTTGTCCCGTTCATTGTTTGACAAATTAAAAAAACAAGCAAATGACCTTCGCAACCGGATGGCTCGACTGGACACGACTCAACCATCCATAAAGTTAAGTCCCCTAGGCTAGTTATACTTAAAATTCGTCAACGAAATTTTTTTTAAAGTATTTTAGTCTTTTTTTCATTTTCAAATAATCTTCACCATATCAATAAATTTCAAGAGTTATTAAATATTGAAATATTTATCTACAGAAAGACAGACGGTCTTTCTATATAGAAAAATATTTCACTTTAATAACTCTTGAAATTTTATCCCAGTTCTTTATAGCTTCTAAGAAAACAAATGTATATTATAATATGTTTTATGAAAAACCAAATGTCTAAGATCAATAAAATAAATGTCTTTGATATTTATTTATAAAAAAAAAAAAATTAACTGCTTTTAAATCGAACAAATCGTTATTGTCTTATGTACTAATTTTGAAATTTTAATGGGTTATAATCTGCAATTACAACTGGATTCTTTTTCCACTCTAGTGACGTCACTTGTCTCTGAAGCATAGCCTTAAGATATTATTTTAAAAAATTTTCTATTTCGTAATTTAGAGGAAATTGACTTTAATTAAAAATTTATTGATGAGAAACAAATTTTTTGTCTTTCTAATTAAAAATATTAAGTGAATCACTTTATTTTTAATCATCTAAAATAACAAAATACTTGGAAAAGTAATTAGATGATTGTTATTAACTGAAAATTATTTAAGTTTCACCATTTTGGAGAAGAATCATTAGTGCGCTTAAAAATAACTTTAATTACTGCTCTAAAATTGAGAACTAGTTTCACCTTTTCAGTTCTACTTTTGACCTTGCTAAACTTGTTTTCGCAAAATTTTTTTTGTATTAAATGTTTTTTTTTTAAATCAAGTATATTAGAGAAATTCAAGAGGCAAAAATTATATGTAGAGGGAAAATTTTTTTTCCTTTTTTGGCCCTGGTAGTAATGAACTGTTGTTGGCAATTTGACAGAATTTCCTTACATCTAAACGGCTACTTTTCGTTAGTCAATTAAAGATAATTTCGTATCGTGCTCATTAAACTTTATTCCCCAATTTTTACTACACTCGATTTAAAAATTTATTATTTTTTTATTTTAAAAATATTTTATATTTTATTTTTAGTATATTAATAAATGTACTTTTAATTTAGGATCAATTTAATGAATCCAAAGTAGCTTCACATTTGGCGAAATTTAAATTAATTAATTTTCTTTTATTCTTTCTTTAAAACATTTGTATCGCACTTTGGTTCTTTGAATTTTTTTTTTAAATTGAAAATTTTTAATTTGAGAAGAAAAAATTTTTGTTGACGAAAATTCGTTTATGAAAATATAAAATATGTTGCAACTTTCGTTGATCTCTTTGTAATAATTGAATGCAATTTGTATAGATCACGTGCTGAGCGCCCCTTTCGATTTTTGGCTAGACATCAAAAATTCCTGACTGAACGTACGCTGACTTTATTTTGAATCGAATGTAAGTACGTATCTGGTTGTATGACACATGACATTTCCCCTTAGCGGATTTGTATAGTTGCAATTAATTCTCTCGTACACAGTTCTAGAATTAATTTCCAAATTGATTCATTAGAAACTCAAATTGTCCAAACATGTACTTAAAAGAAAAGAAATACCAGATAAATTAATGTCTTTTAAGGATAATCATTCATGCTCAACAATGTCAGCAATTGGAGAAAAATTTGAATCTCTTTAATTTTAACATTCTTTTTTGACTCGCGTGAATATTCCACAAATCATATTTGACATACTAGTTATTGGACATAAAATCATTTAACATAATTTTCAATTGACATAAAATTCAAAAGATTTAAATGTCATTTGACATGAAATTTATTTGAGATAAATTTCATTGGACATCAAATTCATTTGACATAAAATTCATTTAACGTAAATTTCATTTGACATAAAAACTCATTTGACATAAAAATTACTTGACATAAAAACTCATTTGACATAAAAATTACTTGACATAAATTTCATTTGACATAAAAATCACTTGACATAAATTTCATTTGACATAAAATTCATTTGACATAAAATTCATTTGACATAAATGTCATTTGATATAAATTTCATTTAACATAAAAATCATTTGACAAATGTCATTTGACATATAAATATCAGCGCTAATTTTAAAAGTAACCAATCAGATATTACCAAGAAGATTGTGATAGGTCAATTTTAAAATTCGCGCAGATATTTTTATGCTAAATGAAATTTATGTCAAACGACATTTGCCAAATGAATTTTATGTTAAATGAAATTTATATCAAATGAATTTTATGTCGAATGGAATTTATGTCAATTGAAATTTATGTCAAGTGATTCTTATGTCAAATGGGAATTATTTTAAACGAGTTTTATTTCAATTGAAATTTAAATGTTAAATGAATTTCATGTCAAATGATATTTATGTCATATGAATTTTATCTCAATTGAAATTTATGTTAAATGATTTTATGTCAAATAACTATTACGTCAAATAAGATTTGAAATGGCCCTATAATGGTCCTACCTTGGCGAAATGTTTCTTGTGAATTTTTTCTAAATTTTTATTTAGTTGTGAATTTTAATGTTCTAAAAAGTAAAAAATAAAATCAATTTTGAAATAAATATAAATGATAAAAGATTTATTTCTTTTTGATTATTGATTATTTTCCAAGTGAATTGCGCTGTATTTCATTTATATTTGAAAAAAAAGATATTAATGTAATACCTATTTTTCAAATTTTATATTTTTTAGCTCCAGTCTTGCATGCCTGAAGATATGGAGTATAGAAAAATATTGTTCATTATTAAAACCTTGAGGAAAAAAATGGTTGAATTTTTTCGATTTTTCTGCCGCGTAGGAAGAACGGTCGATCGAGAGTTATTATTTTGATGATTCTCAGTAGTTGAGAATATGCTTATATACCTTCTTTAGTTGCTACAATCGAAAGGTAATTTTAACAGGTGACATAGCTGCGTAAATCCCACAAGATACACTCAATTATTGAAGAAACAATATCGATCTTTAATGTGTGTCACGCAAGGACGTTGCTTTCTAATTCGAACATAACCGATATTACTTTCTTCTTACAATCAAAGAAAATAATAATCGAGGAACATACATTTTTTTTTCTTCAATTTTCATTTGTGTGCATTTGAAACAAATTTATGTCATTAAATTACAATTTCAAGGCGGAATTAAAATTTATTAAAATTTTTAACTATTTCTCAAAAATATATGACACGAGTATATTTGAAATTGAATTAATTAGTATTTTTTTTCTATTCTATTATGTTTATCTTTTGAAGTTTTTTATTACTTTGCATTTTTTTATACTTCCGGATATTTGGAAGTTGCTTTGCATTTATTACCTTTTTTTTAATGATTACACGTAATTAAGTGTTGCAAACGCCTCTTTGAAATTGTGGGTGTAAAATACGTAATGCTGCGATATTTTTGCGTTTTAGAAGTTTTCCTCGTTGAACAATACGCGAAGAAATAATATACATTTTTATTTTCAAATTAAAAAAGAAGTTAAAATTTGAATTTAGAAAATTATTTTCTAAATTTCTAAATTGTTTTTACATTTTTAGTTATGTTATAATTTTTATTGATTTCAGTTTTGTTTTTTTTTACCAAAAAGTTTAATTATAATTTTTATGTATTTAATTTTTTAAAGTTTTTCCTTTTTTACCAAAAAGTTTAATTATAATTTTTATTGACTTAATTTTTTAATGTTTTTCCTTTTTTACCAAAAAGTTTAATTATAATTTTTATTGATTTAATTTTTTAACTTGTTTTTTCTTTTTTAACAAAAACTTTTTCAGTTGCAAAATTTTGGTAACAATTATAATATTGGTAATTGTTTAGATTTGTTTTTAAAAAAATGTTGTTTCATTTAAAATTGCGACACACTTATTGTGTCGCAGAATGGCGAGACCTTTTTTTTCTCCTGATTTCCCTGATGCCCGCATCATTATTCCCAATAAATACATTTGTCATCGTGTCTATTTTCATTTGCACATAAATCAACTTCACCCTTTTGCGGATACATATTGTAATTTTACTCTATATTTGTACATTCACGTTTACCTATTATTACGAAACTATTTAACTCATCGAATTCGTAACGTTATTTCCTTATGTGCAAAAAAAAAACAGAAAAATTTATTTTTTTTTATGAAAAAAAGAAAAATTGTACCGTATGTACTTACGGTTTAGAAGATAATTTTAGAAAATTTTAAACAGTAAAACAATTGGATAAAACATGAGAAAGAAGAGCTTCTTTTATTTTCTCTCTATATAAAAAGAATATAGGTTGGGAAAAATTTGAAACCCTTTAACTTTTATTATAATAGTTGTATTTTGATCAGCAATCCATATAATGCTTTTAAAGCAGCTAAAGATGAGGCGTGGGAAGAACTTAAGTCTGGTTGCTAGGCAACCAAATGACCCAGATATTTTGCACCCTGTTGCTCACCAACTAAAGCTGGTGAAGTTGGTGAGGGCGCCCTGGTGTCGCCTTACGATCGAAACCGGAAAAACTATGAAAACGAATATAATGTTTCCACTACTGCTACTGTTTCCACGTAAATCTCTTCTCAATTTCATCTCCCTTAGGTATAAACGCTTCATTCATTTTTAAAGAAGAAAAAATATGACATATCCTCGCGGGTAAAAAAGAAAACTCCTTTCATAGATTTATATCGAGATGAAATCTCTTTTCAATATTCACTATTTGAGTCAAGGGTTTTCAGTCAATATAAAGCGCGCTTAGTTTCGAGGGTCATTTACAATTTGGAGATTAATTAAAAAATTATGGATCGCAGGTCTTTCATCATTTTCATTTCGAATTTCTGCTCTGCAATATTATGGAAATTTTGAGGCAAAATTGTTATATTAACGAGGCGAATAATTGACAATTTTAAGGCAATACAATGATAAGTTTGAGGTCATTCAGTTTAAAATATTCAATTTTAGATTTAGATTTAAAAAATTTAGATTTAAAAAAAAATTTTATTTTAATATTTAAACCCGTGCAAAAATTGCCCCCAGTGGGGCAATTTCAATTGAAATAGGGCTTTAGCTAGGGTCTAACTAGTTTTCCTAGTTTCTTGCAAGGCCCTTGTCAGAGCCCTATTTTAAATAGGGAAAAGTGGGTCAATTTCTGCACGGGAAGCTTTATTTTGAATATTTTTTAAATTCAATATTCACGATTTTAGAAATAATTTACAATCTGTTGCATTTATTATCAGAGAAATTATTTTTTGATGAGACATAGTGCGGCTGAGAAATAAATTGCACAATTGTGGGTAATGGAAACTTAATACATTTATGAACGGAAAAGTGACGTGCATTATTTAACCACCTTGTTAAACTACTACTTGTTATTTAATATAACGAAACTGTTTTTGTTGTTTGTCATTCACTTATCGTTTTTCAGATAAGATAAAAGTTTACCATCAGGGTAACGACACAAGTAATCAGAAATAGGGCTCGCTTCTTCATTCAACTTCATAATTATCAGAAGTACTTCCCTTCTAAAAATCTCTGGTTAAATTCAATATTATAACTCTTAACCCTTCACAAATGCGTATACACTACATGATGGTACCGGAAACGGAAGCATTTTTTTTTGTTTATAAGCTTTTACATATTTTAAACACAGAAATAATAATGTTTCAAAAATAAAAATTCTTTAATAATTTTTTTCCTTGTTTTGCATACGATTCGTTGTAAAAATATTTTATTACAATTTTTTTTTATAATTGCATGATTATAAAACGTTTAAAAGAACACCGCAAAGTTGTGCGGAAAATAATGTTTTATATTATAGTTTTTGATTTTTTTTTTCTTACCGCATATTACGGAAGTTTATTATTTGTGAATGAAATGTTTCACGATGGTGAAATAACAAAAGAAAGTAAAGTTTAAACAGGAGGATGGGTTTTTAAAAGAAATACGAATTTCAATTTTTCTCTTATTTTTCCTGTGGTAAAATAGTAAATTGTGCACCTAGGGAGAAAAATAATGATTTTCCTCCCGTGGTGCACAAACTATTTTTTCTAACACACATGTTAAACGAAAGTACAACTGTGAAATTACTTAATGGATTTTTTTAAAATAATGATATTATTATTGTTATAATAAATTTATTATTATTTTATAATATTTATTTAAAATGGATTATTTATCGAAAAATTTACAATATTATACATATTTAATATGAAAAAATATAGCTTTTTTATTTTGTGTTTATTAAAAAAATTACAAAATATTCTAATAACTGGGTGGTAAAGTAAGATTCCTTCCCTGTCTCCAGGAAATACCTACATTCCACCCTTTATATAGGTAAGAAATGATGTACTTTCGATGCATGTGTTAGAAAAAATATTTTTTTTATTTGTGCTACGCTCTGAAGAAATGGATCTTAGAAGCAAAAAATTTTACATTATGTTTAATTTTTTGAGTTACAATACAGAAAGAGGATCAATACAAACAAATTATTCAATGAAAACTCATTTCGATTTTACATAATTAAAAAGGAACTTTTAATCAAAAATATCTAAATACTTTTAATTACAAACATAACCTAAAATTCGTTTGCTTATAAGGATTAGAAACAATATTAAAAAAAATGAAAAAAGCTTTCTTAAGAATAAAAAAAATTGAAGTGAAAAATTCTTAAAAACAATTATGCAAATAATAATCTTCTGATTAAAAAAAAATTGAAAATGTAATATAAAATAGCGGTTGTGATTAGCGTTGATTTCCACACTTTGAAATTAAATATTCGACATATCGAAGTTACGTTAGTGACAAAACTAATAAGTACTCTGCGACGTCTGCGATTTACCTTCGTAATAAGTAATATCCGTTTATCATGTGGCGTTAGCAATTAAATTATAGTTCAAATGAATAAAGAATTTTGCACGCTAGTTATAGAGTGGGTGTACGAAAATAATTATTACGTTTTTAATTACTAGAAAAAGCACTTAAAAATCTTTATTTATGAATATTTAATTTTGATATTTAATTAAAATTTCTACATATATATAATAATAAATGTATGTTTTGATAAGAAAATAATTTCAAAGTATAAAAATTATTTATTTCTCTATTTTTTAAAATTATTTTCAATAAGACGAAATTAGGGTATCTCGAGGGGGAATTTACTAGTAAAAATAGTGTACACTTGACTACATACTCCACTTGTTACCATTATTACCAAGTATTACAAAGTATTACTAGGTATTACCAGGCATTACCCAGTATTACCTCGTATTATCGAGTATTACCAAGTATTACCAAGTATTACCGAGTATTACCAAGTATTAACGCAGGTATTATTGAGTATTACCAAGTATTACCGCAGGTATTACCAAGTATTACCGAGTATTGCCGAGTATTACCAAGTATTACCGAGTATTACTAAGTATTACCGCAGGTATTACCAAGTATTACCAAGTATTACCGAGTATTACCAAGTATTATCAGGTATTACTAAGTATTACCAAGTATTACCGAGTATTACCAAGTATTACCGCAGGTATTACTAAGTATTACCAAGTATTAACAAGTATTACCAAGTATTACCAAGTATTACCGAGTATTACCAAGTATTACCATGTATTACTAAGTATTATTAAGTATTACCGAGTATTACCAAGTATTACTGCAGGTATTACTAAGTATTACCGCAGGTATTACCAAGTATTACCAAGTATTACCGCAGGTATTACTAAGTATTACCAAGTAATACCGCAGATATTACTAAGTATTACCAAGTATTACCGAGTATTAGCAGGAGAGTGTACACTTGACTGTAAATTTCCCCTCGGGGTATCTTAAAAATTAATATTCGAAGAGTATATTGATTCAAAAAAAATTTTTTTCCCTTTTTCTGTTCTGTATACTTTTCTTTATTCTTATTGTAAAAGGATTATTTAATTAAATTATGTAGTCGAATATTTGTCACAAGGACTTTGGCTTGTAATTTGAGTTCGATGACTAAACGAGATGTTATTGACACTTTATGTTGCTATTACATGACTTATTTCTAGACTTACAATTTACATAAATAATTCATATTTAATTATTATTCAAATCATTTACAGTTCATTGATTTTCTGATCAGCAAAATTTAAATCGAAGAAATATACTTTTTATTTTATATTTTATTATTAATTATTAAATTATTAAATTACTATTCACTGTAATATTGCAAATTACAGTGTAGTTTATACAACAATTATGTAATGAATTATACAGTAATTTGATATTGTTACTATTGTAATTAATATTGATTATTAAAAAAAAAATTTTTTGTGTGCATAAAAATAATTTCTTAACGAGCGGACTTTAGAATTTTCTCAATTTTTTAATAAAAAGAAAAAAAAGAATAATCTATTCTCATTACTTCTCGACTAAAATGAAAGCTTTCTAACAATTCTGAGTGGGTGAAGCTTTTGTTCATTCTTTTCATCTTGATCTCCTCCTCATAAAATACTGTTCTACTTTTAAACGAAAGTATGGAAAAGGCGATTATTAAAGAGATATACGCAACATTCTTAAAAATATACTTTATTATAGCAGATATAATTTTTTTTAGTCTGAATAATAATAATTAATGTAGGTATTATTAATTGGCTGACAAAAATGTATCAATTTTACTGAAACATATTAATGAATAATTTTATCATGTTTGATTTATTGTTTATAATTGTTTACTGATTGATTTACTAAATTGGACTATTTTTAAAAAGAAATATCTTTTTAAAAAGAGAAAATAATTGACTGACATGGTCAACAATTTTAATTGTTATCAAAAGTAAACCCGAGAATGGAATTTTGTTTTTTCATTAAACAAAAGTCTGTGTATATAATTGAATTTGGCTTTGTAAAATACCTTCAAAATGCAAATGCCTTTATGTTAACTAGTTCAAACAAGAAATTAGATTAAATTAAATTACACAAATATTTTTCCACATAGCTTATTTTTCCTACTTTATTTTTTGCAAATTTTTCCTTTTGCCACTTATTCTTTAAATAAAATTATTTTAGAAAATTTTTTTGTTACTTTAATAATGTAAAAATAGTTTTTAATATTATAGTTCACGTACATATGAAATAAAGTTACAAAAATAAAATTTTTAAGAGAAAATTTTTTTTTTAATTTTCTCTTTGTCATTTAATGATAACTGAACTTTTAAGTGCAGTTAATTTGGGTGAATAATTGATGATATTAAAAAAATTTCATATTTTATCTTAAATAACATTTTGTTGAATATAATTATGCTCGTTTGAAGATTTTAACTTATCGTGAATGACAAGCCATTAACCTTTAATAATCCAATTGATACATTGTACAAAAAACAAGACAACAAATTAGGATGATAAAAATTAATTGTTCCCAAAATGAAATTCATATTTAAAAATTGTATTTTTAAGAAAAATCATGAAAAACAGATTTTATAAAATAAAATTATGTTATTGTCTTTTTTTAAAAATATTACAGATTTAAATTATTAATTATTTTTAATTAATTAAACTTATTAATTATTTTTAATTAATTAAACTAATTAACTAATAATGCAAAAAAATTTTTCTATTTCTCTCAAGACTTCTCTGTAAATCTGTAATATTTGAATAAAAAGGACAATTTATTCTTCGTGAATTATAAGTTTCGGAATTATTAGCATTTTGTCGTGTCAATAAAGTGATCGTTGAACGAAATAACAGTTACTTACGCAATTCACTAGTAGCATGCGCTCGATGAACCGATAAGTCTACAGCGTGCGTGACAGTATTTGTAATAATTTTATGCGTGGGTGTACATCGATCGGAAATTATTTTTTCGATTCACAATTACATCCCATTAATAAATTTATATGTTTATTATGTTTATCAATTGTATTATTAAAATTAATTGTATGATTAAATGTTATTCAGTTTAAGTTGTTAATTTGACAAAATTTTATAATATTAATTTTGTCACAATGAAAATTTAAATACTTTTTTTTTAATTGATTCTATGATTATTAATTGATTTTAATTTTTTTTAAGCTAATTTTTCATTTTAATTCAAATAAAAGAATTTATGAAATATTTTTTAATGACGTAAGCAAATTCTTATCAATAATAATTGTTGATGAATATTATCACACTTTTTAATAATGCTACGGGTAAACAAAGAGTTGCGAGAGAGAAAACATGTATATTGCGAGAAAATATGTTTTTTTTTTTTGGTTTATTTCTCATCATGAAAGTATTTAATAAAAAAAATATATATTACCTTGTGTTAAATATCGAAATTTTTACGGAAAAAAAAATTAAATTTGTATTGTTTTAAATAAAAAATTAATGGTAAATAAGTAAAATGTACTTTAAAGTTAGAGTATAAAAATTATTTTTTTTTATCCATCGCGCCAACCAGTTTGACATCCTATACCATCGGTAAATTTGCATTGATGATAAGTTAATTGGGGAGTTCTAGTTTGAGGTGGTGGTGTGTTCCATCCCGATCGGCAATTATTGCTGAAAGGATCTCCATCAGCACAATAATAATGCGTTGCATCTGCTTCTAAAGTGGAGAAAATTATTCTAATGAGGTTATGAAATTCAAAAAATGGAATAAAAATTCGAAAGACGAATCTTTTTTTAGTTTTTTAGTTTTTAATGGTATTATTAGAGTCCAAGGATGAAATTTTGTAATTTTATTTTGACTTTCATTGTGAATTTCCCTTTCACTAAATTTTTTACTATTTCACCTTTGAAAGTGAAAGTGAAAATGAAAGTAGAAATTATAAAATTGCACCACAAGTGTCAGGTCGTTCTCTAATGTAGAGATTTGAGAACAATGCGCGCGCAACACTGAGAAGTGGTGGGGAACCAATCAGCGTCAATTGCCCCTCTCTACCTCGCATGTGAAGCGCGAGCTTTTCTTTTTTTTTGAGACGGGTTAAAGAATTGTAATTACAGTTATTATTCTTGAAATAATATTGTATGGAATGAATTCTTGCGAAGGTGAAGGAGGTGAAACACAATATTTACTATATATCATCAGTGAGAAAGAAAACGAGATAAAGGTCAGCATAATGAAAAGAAGTAACGGGAAAACCCTGAAGGCCTTTGCCATTATGATAAAGGAGGAGCTCGTCCCAAGACTATTTGAAGTTTTATTACTTAATTAATAAATAAAAAAAGATTTAATTTTTTTAAATACAACATTTTAAAACTAAAAAAATAAAAATACAAAATTTTGAAAAAGAAATTAACTTCTTCATTTAGGAGGATTAATTAATTAATTTTTTAATTTTATTTTTTTTCTATATAAGGAAATAATTTTAATTCAATGGCATTTTTCACTGAAGAAAAATGTTCTAATTTAAAAAAGAAAATCTTAAAGGAATTCAAAACTAAAATAATTTTTTCTGGTGTTAAATTTGAAACTAAACTGTTAGTACCTACATATTACGACGTGTTACATTAGATAGAATTTAAAACAATAAAATAACAGTAGTTAAAGAGCGCAGCTTTTAATTTTGCAAATAAATTGGTGTCAATTTTTTTTTGTAACTTCCTTTATATACTTTACAATTAATAAACTTTATCACGCGATAGTTGAAAGTATCGTGAATATCAAATAAATATACTTGTATTAACCAATAGAAATAAAACCACAAGATATGACCTTTCTTCATAAAGTTACATTGCATTTAATATTTATAAATATAATTATAATATATTGAAAAATATTTTTCAAGAAAAATGATTTAGTCATATCTTACGAGTAATTGTGAAACATTATAATAATTTATAAAAAAAAATATGTTTACTATAGTAAATGAATACATTGCACCCAGAGAAATGTTTTATTTGAACCAAATATAATTTATTTGAGTTAAATAAACGTATATTTGTCTCAGAGCCAACTAAATTATTTATTTGTTTTAAATAAAAATTTTATTTGAATTTATTTTAACCAAATGAAAATTTTATTTGAACCAAATAAATTTTTATTTGAACCAAATAAAATTTATTTGTTCCAAATAAATAGTTTATTTGGCTCTGAGACAAATATATCTTTTTATGGGTGTAGTAATTAACAATGTTTTGAAATTTTATTGCACATGGAAAAAAGATATATTTGTCTCAGATCTCAAATATTTATTTGTTTCAAATAAATTTTATTTGATTCAAATGAAAAATTTTATTTGCGCCAAAAAAACATTGTATTTGATTCAAAGAGAAATTTTATTTTGAAACAAATAAATAAGTTGGTATGAGACAAATATACTTTTACTTTATTCAAATTTTATTTGATTCAAATAAAACATTTCTCTGGGTGTACAAAATAATATAATACATAAAATAATTTTTGTAGATAAAGAA
This sequence comes from Leptopilina clavipes, assembly GCA_001855655.1. NCBI lineage: Eukaryota > Metazoa > Arthropoda > Insecta > Hymenoptera > Figitidae > Leptopilina > Leptopilina clavipes. The sequence goes on along the minus strand of JUFY01026613.1, from coordinate 10,531 downwards.
ATTTTTGCACAAACTGTGGGAATGTTAAAGAATTTTCCCATGATAATTAAATAGTTATGTAATTAATAATAATTATGATTATTATTAATTATTTTTTTAAAAAGAAGGAAGTTTATCAAGTTAATTAACTTACGGTCACGTCTCGGTGATCCTTCGATTGAAGCTATTAGAAGGCATAATAATGCAACAGTGAATGCACCCCAAGTTATTCTCATGATTGATAATCTGCATTTGAAAAATTAAAATGTAATCCATAATAAATAAATTAAAAAAAAAAATTTTGAATTTTTCACACTTACACCCAGAAAAAAGATATATTTGACTCAGAGCCTACTAAACTATTTATTTGTTCCAAATAAATTTTATTTGGTTCAAATAAAAATTTATTTGATTCAATTAAAAATTTTATTTGTATCAAATAAAATTTTTACTTAAAACAAATAAATAGTTTAGTAGGCTCTGAGACAAATATACTTTTATTTATCTCAAATAAATTATATTTGATTTAAATAAAACATTTCTCGGGTGTACCTCGTAGTTCTTGTTTCTTAAGATTCGTACTAAATCTCCTAAGTTTGGAAAAATGGTTTTTATATCCTACAAATCAATTTTCAAAAATTTACATAAACAAGTTTTTCTCTTTCTTAATGGGCCTATTATTATTAAATTGAAAATTCAATTTTAACACTATTCTTTTGACAATTGACGTAATAATTGGAAAACGAGTTCTAATCAATAGTTTAAAGAAGTATATTAAACAGTTAAATGACTTTTAATGCATGTTTACATTATAAAATATAATTGGCTTTCATTTTTATATCGTTTTTATTAATTATTAATAATTATTTAATACTCCTCTTCCTATTATTGATTAAACTATTATTAAAATTTATCATTATTTATGAAAAATTCAGCATAATTTTAATTATCACGAAGTTGTATAACAGGTTTAATTGACTATTTATTCAAATATAATATACATATATATATATGTTTACATAAAGGTCAATTTTTACATACAAATTTCTTTAAATTGTTCTTGGAAAAATGAATTTTTAAAACATAATTTTTTATATTTATTTATTTAATCTTCAATTTCATCTCCTGAAAGTCGAATTTAAATTTTCGTAATAAGAAACATTAATAAATTTATTTCAATTTTTTAATTACATAGTTATATACATATATACTAGGCATTTTGACCTATGAGCTATGCCATATGACCTAAATTTTGAGGTTATAGTCTTTTGACTTGTGAATACAATTGAATTTAGAACATTTAACTTTTGATTTAAATTTGAAAGTTATCTTCAACCGTTGACCTGTAATTTTTCACCTGAATTTTAAGGTTATATTCTTCTCTTGCCATGTAAATATTGACCTATATTTTAATGTTTTCTTACTGCCTTGACCTCCAAGTTTTGACCTAAATTTTGAAATTATTTTCCCCTCTTGACCAGTGATTTTTGACCCAAATTTTATTGTCATGTTTACTTCTTGCCTTGTGACTTTGACCTAAATTTTATGTTTATGTCTTCTTGACCTGCGAACTGAAGCTTTTTCCTAAATAATAACCTCAAGATGCTAAATTCTTGTGAATGCATCAGATTTATAAAAAAGTATAATTTTTTACAGTCTTTAGGTCCAGATTGTGAAAAAATCTTGAATTTCCTCATTAGAATTCTTAGTTATATATATCGTATATGTCTGCATGAAGGTCGAGTTTCAAGCGAAGAACTCTTAGATGACAACACGGAACTAACTTTTAATGTAAAAATAAAAACCTACCGGGCATTCAAGTGTAAATAAAAAATTTCCAAAAATAATCGAAAACATATTGTATTAAAATTTTTTTTTTATTTTGAAATCGTCTGTATCGCGATAATATTGATTTATTATTTTTAAATTTTTGTCTCTTTAGTCTAATTAAAAGAAATTTAAATTTAAATTGAAATTAAGAGAAATTCTGCTGCCCAAAGTAAAAACCAAGTAAGTCGCATTTGCCATAAGGGCGAGCGTCCTTTAGCTTTGTTATTCGACTTTCGCACTTATGGCAAATGCGACTTACTAGGTTTTTACTTTGAGCAGTAGAA
>JUFY01026597.1:0-14577 GCA_001855655.1 Leptopilina clavipes | reverse complement strand
ATATATTAAATATTATATTTTTTTGGGTAATCTCTAAAAAATAATCGATTAAAAAAATAATAGAAATAAGAAAAATAAGAAATAAAAGAATAATTATAAAAATAATATTATTAATAATAATAATAATAAAAATAATTAAATAAACTTTTAAAACCGTATTTTTATAATTATTCAATTTTTGTCGTCATTTTAATTCGACCTGTCGTTTTTTTCCCACAGATGTGACCGATAGAGACTCATCGGTGGTTGAAAAATTCACTTTTAAAAAATATATATTCTCTGTACCAATAAGAGCATTTGTCAGTCATTTATTATCACTATCTTTATCACGTTTGTGAGTATTTCTCCATTAATTTTTTCGGTGTGTGTGTCATATCGTTAGGAATGTTAAAAATACTAACAGTTGAATTATGCTGAATGAGAGGGAAGAACCTGCAGAACTGGTGAATTTTTGGTTCAATAATTGACACTGTGAATCACGGAAATGCTTCACATTACCTATCGAATCCCTCGCTAAAATACAAAGTTCGTATTTCGACAATATTTTCGGCAGAGCGTTTACTTTGTATGATCTTTCACTATAAACGACGTCTTGTTCTATTAGTGGTTTCTTTCCAATTTCCCGCAAGACGATGTAAAAGTCTCCAATGTCCTCTCTAGAGGTCACGTACCAAGTGGCTTTCCAGGAATCGTCTTCATCATTGCTAAAAACAAATTTCTTTTCAGAATTTTCATTTAACTTATATCTTTATCTTAAATATAGATGTTGTTTCAATAAGGGTCATTTTTGCCTGAACGTCAATGCGATTGTCAACCTTATGAAAGAAACGAACCAAAATTGTCCCTTTTCATGCGAACGTCAACAATTATTGATAGAGAAATTCTAAAGACCCATTTACTTAATTCTAAAGAACCATTTACGTTATTATTGATTATTAATTATTAATCGCTTACTAATTACTAATTCTAAAGAACTATTTACGTAATTATTAATTTTTAATTATTAATTATTAATTTTTAATCCCTTACTATTCGAGTTCCCTATATTCAATATCAGGCGTGATATCCAATTTCGAATCTTCGGAAATGTCTTTCTCGCCACAAGTCATCAAATCTTCCGTTATCTCCGAGAGAAGATGATTTTCGATGAAACTTGGCCCGGAACATGTCATTTCCTCCCACTCGGGTGGAATTTCCGTGAATGTGTTGAGCCACCTCTTCAATGGTCTCACATGACAGTCGCAGTACAACGGATTACCTGGAAATTTTCACCAAAAAATTAAGATTCTCAAACGATAAAGATTTTGATATTCTGCATTCAAAATATCCCATTTGATTTTTAAATTTAAAAAGGAAACTTATCGATTAAGAAAGGTATTTTTGGATTTAAAAATGTAATTTTAGGATTAAGGAAGTCATTTAAAATTTTTTTGCATTTGGAAAGGTAATTTTTGGATTTAGAAAAGTAATTTCTGAATATAGAAAAGAAACTTTGGGATTTAGAAAAATATTTTTGGATTTAGAAACACAATTTTTGAATTTAGGAAGGTAATTTATGTATTTTTGGATTTAGAAAAGTATTTTTTGTCATTTTTGAATTAAAAAATAAAACTTTGAGATTTAGAAAGGTATTTTTGGATTTAAAAAGATAATTTTAGGATTTAGGAAGGTGATTTTTCGATTTAGAAAGATAATTATTGTACTTTTTAGATTTATAAAAGTAATTTTCAAATTTAGAAAGCAATTTTTGTATTTTATGGATTCAGAAATATAATTTTAGAATTAAGAAAGTAAATTAAAAATTTTTATATATTTGGAAAGGTAATTTTTGGATTTAGAAAAGTAATTTTTGTAATTTTTGAATTTAGAAAGAAAACTTTGGGATTTAGAAACACAATTTTAGGATTTAGGAAATGTAATTTTTGGATTTAGGAAGGTAATTTATGTATCTTTTTAGATTTAAAAGGTATTTCTGGATTTAGAAAAGTATTTATTAATTTTTGAATTAAAAAAGAAAACTTTGAGATTTAGAAAGGTATTTTCGGATTTAAAAAGATAATTTTAGGATTTAGGAAGGTAATTTTTGGATTTACGTAGGGGATTTTTGGATTTAAAAAAACAATTATTGTACTTTTTAGATTTATAAAAGTAATTTTGGAATTTAAAAAGCCATTTTTGTATTTTTTGGATTCAGAAATATAATTTTAGAATTAAGAAAGTAAATTTAAAATTTTCTCTTATTTGGAAAGATAATTTTTGGATTTAGAAAAGTAATTTTTGAATTTTTGAATTTAGAAAAGAAACGTTGAGATTTAGAAAGGTATTTTTGGATTTAGAAATGTATTTTTAGGGTTAAGGAAGTTGATTAAAATTTTTTTTTAATATTTGGAAAGGTAATTTTTGGATTTAGAAATGTAATTTTAGGGTTAAGGAAGTTGATTTAAATTTTTTTTTAATATTTGGAAAGGTAATTTTTGGATTTAGAAAAGTAATTTTTGTAATTTTTGAATTTAGAAAGAATACTTTGGGATTTATAAAGATAATTTTAGGATTTAGGAAGGTAATTTTTAGATTTAGAAAGGTAATTTTGGAATTTAGGAAGGTATTTTTTTTTGATTTAGAAATATTATTATTATTATTATTATTAATAAGATTCTCAAACGATAAAGATTTTGATATTCAATGAATTGATATTTGATAATTGAATATTAATTTTTAATTTACATTCAATAAATCTATATTTACCAGTGTATCTAACTTCAGTGTCGTTTTTGATAATCGTCATCAAAGTTTTATCAAAACTCAAAAATTCATTCCATCCAATGTCCAAAAGTTTCAAATTCGGCATGGCGACAATTTTCCCAAATGGCAAATGATTAAAGCGATTATTCCTCAGAATCAAATTTGTCAAATTCGCCGGCGGTTTAAATATTTCCGGCTCGGAAATATCCTCGATATCGTTGAATGATAGATCCAATGTTTCCAGACTTGTCAGATTTCCAATCACGTCTGAAGGTGACAATTTGAATTAAATAATTGAAATTAGATAATTGAAACTGGATAATTGAAATTAAAATTAAATTGAAATTAAAATTAAATTAAAATTAAATTGAAATTAAATTAAAATTAAATTGAAATTAAATTGAAATTAAATTAAAATTAAATTAAAATTAATGAAAATAAATTATTACATCTTCGAATCTCGTTGATGTTGTTGTGGGAGAGATTGAGATTGACGAGTTTCTTCCCGCCTATTGTAATGTCAAATGTCAGCACTGGCATCGTATTATAGGAGAGATCTATTTCCTTTAATTTATACGGTATCCAAGGATTGCTGGGAAACATTTTTCTACTGATGAAGGAAATTTTATTGTGACTGAGATTCACTCTCTCCAGCGATAGACAATCATCCAATAGGCCATGTGTCTTGTTGTCTAATTTCTCCAAATTGTTAAAGGACAGATCTAAATTTCTCAAAGAAACAAGACTTTGGAATGCACCATTTGAAATGTGACTCAGATTATTATTCGCCAAATTCAAAGTCAATAATTGCAAAAGTCCCTCGAACGCTCGTTGATTTATTTTCCTAATTTGATTATTCTGAAGATTCAGTTCAAAAACAATGGGTAATCTTCCAAATGCTGCTTTGCTCAGTTCCGTTAAATTGTTATTCTAGAAGGAAAAAAATTATCAAATCATCAATTTTTTATCGTATTGAACCACAAAGTACCTGAACCTGCAGCAGTATTAGAAAAATAAGAAAAATATTAGAATGCTGGAGCAATATTTCTGAAATATTGTCAATATTGTTGCAATTTTTGATACTTTAGGAGAATTTAAAGATTCCCGACCGACCTGTAAATAAAGATACTGCAAACTGGTCAAAGAACTCAAAGACTCCCAAGGTGGCTTTGTGATATTATTCTCCGCCAGATTCAAAGTCCTCAGGGTCAGGAGATTATCGAAGCAACCGTAAACTAAATTATCCGCCAATCGATTTTTCGATAAATCCAGCGACAAAAGAGCGTTCATTGTTGGCCAAGTGTCGGACGATGGAATTTCCTCCACAGAATTCTCGGAGAAATCAAGATGACCCAGCGAAATTGGCAATTGGAAGATTTTCGTCAAACTGTTGTGTCTGACTGTCAAAGTTCTAAAAAAAAGATATTTCAATAAATAAATATTTGTCCAAGTTCCACATATGAAAATTGATCACTGTCGATTTCAACAAAGGTCATTTTCGCCTGAACGTCAATGCGATTATCACCCTTATGAAATAAACGAACCTAAATTGTCCCTTTTCGTATAAGACTTCATCTAAGGTCATTTTCGCCTGAACGTCAATGCGATTATCACCCTTATGAAATAAACAAACCTAAATTGTCCCTTTTCATATAAGACTTCATCTAAGGTCATTTTCGCCTGAACGTCAATGCGATTATCACCCTTATGAAATAAACAAACCTAAATTGTCCCTTTTCATATAAGACTTCATCTAAGGTCATTTTCGCCTGAACGTCAATGCGATTATCACCCTTATGAAAAAACAAACTACAAAATTCTCTTTTTTTATGGGATTTCAACTAAGGTCATTTTCGCCTGAACGTCAATGCGATTATCACCCTTATGAAAAAACAAACTACAAAATTCTCTTTTTTTATGGGATTTCAACTAAGGTCATTTTCGCCTGAACGTCAATGCGATTATCACCCTTATGAAATAAACAAACCTAAATTGTGCCCTTTTCATATAAGACTTCAACTAAGGTCATTTTCGCCTGAACGTCAATGCGATTATCACCCTTATGAAAAAACAAACTACAAAATTCTCCTTTTTTATGGGATTTCAACTAAGGTCATTTTCGCCTGAACGTCAATGCGATTATCACCCTTATGAAAAAACAAACTACAAAATTGTCCTTTTTTATGGGATTTCAACTAAGGTCATTTTCGCCTGAACGTCAATGCGATTATCACCCTTATGAAATGAACAAACCTAAATTGTTCCTTTTCATATGGGAAATTATCAAAATAGTCCAAATTTAATATTGGACAATTCCCATATGAAAAGGGAGAATTTTGGAAAAAATAGTAAATACAATAAAATAATTAATTCACAATGGAATTTAATTAATTTTACGAAAATTGTGAAATTTATCAACCTGCAACTTCCTAAACGTGTCAAACTACCGCGTGAAATTTCCTTCAATTTGTTGTAACTCATGTCCAATTCGAGTAAAGTCGTCAATGGTCCAAAAGTTGATGGATGAATTTTTTCGAGTGAATTGTGAGCCAAGTTCAATGATCGTAGACTGAATAGGGTTTGAAAAATGCCATTGTGTATTTCCGATATATTATTGTGGGACAAATCGATTGTATGAAGTTCGTATAATTTTGGAAAAGTGTTTCTTGGCACTGAATTCAAGGAGTTGTGGGAGACGTTCAATATCTTTATGTAGGTCATATTTTGCAATGGTACCTGGAAAAAGAAGAGAAAAAGGTAAACGATAAAGTAAACCAGTCAATGGTAAACAAGCAAATTTAAATCAAGAAATTAAACTTAATTGATTTTTAATTTTAATTAAATTAAAAAATGAATTAATTTACAAATTCAATTAATTAACAAATTTAATTAATTTACAAATTAAATTAATTTACAAATTAAATTACTTTACAAATTGAATTAATTTACAAATTAAATTAATTTAAAAATTGAATTAATTTACAAATTGAATTAATTTACAAATTAAATGAATTTACAAATTGAATTAATTTACAAATTGAATTAATTGACAAATTAGTTTAAGAATTGAATTAATTTACAAATTGAATTAATTTACAAATTGAATTACTTTACAAATTGAATTAATTTACAAATTAAATTAATTTAAAAATTGAATTAATTTCCAAAATTGAATTAATTATTGAATTGAATTAAATTAATTTACAAATTAGTTTAAGAATTGAATTAATTTACAAATTGAATTAATTTACAAATTAAATTAATTTACAAATTAAATTAATTTACAAATTGAATTAATTGACAAATTAGTTTAAGAATTGAATTAATTTACAAATTGAATTCATTATTGAATTGAATTAAGTTAATTTACAAATTAGTTTAAGAATTGAATTAATTTACAAATTGAATTAATTTACAAATTGAATTAATTTACAAATTGAATTAATTTATAAATTAAATTAATTTACAAATTGAATTAATTTACAAAATTGAATTAATTTACAAAATTAAATTATTTGCAAATTGAATTAATTATTGAATTGAATTAAATTAATTTACAAATTAGTTTAAAAATTAAATTAATTTACAAATTGAATTAATTTACAAAATTGAATTAATTTACAAAATTAAATTATTTACAAATAGAATTAATTTACAAATTGAATTAATTTACAAAATTGAATTAATTTACAAATTGAATTAATTTACAAATTGAATTAATTTACAAATTGAATTAATTTACAAAATTGAATTAATTTACAAATTAAATTAATTAAAAAATTATATTTTAATGAGTCAATTTTCCTTTCTTAATTTTCTTTTCTTAGTTTTCTAAAGAACAATACCTGATTCAGTGACGTGAGAAAATTGTAGCTCAATTGAAATTCATTAGCGTAAGTGTTGGGATCAAAAGAGTTTTTCGAGAAATTGTTAATCTTGTTGAAACTGAAATCCAACACTGTAATATTCGCACAATTTTCAAAAGCCCTTGGTTCAATTTGGGAAATTTGATTGTGTGATAAATTCACATGAACACTCGTGAGATCCTTGAATGATAATTTTTCCACAATTGTCACCATATTTTCCGAAATGTCCAAAAACTAAAAATGGAGAAAGTTATTGAGAAATTTAATTATTTTTTCCTTGGGGTATATTTTTACCATAGCAATTGCAAAATACCTTTTGGAATAAATATAAAACAAATAATACCACCCAAAGCAAAAAACCGCAAAGTAAAAAGTCGCACTTGCCATAAGAGCGAAAATCGATTAGCCTGGCTGATCGATTTTCGTCCTTATGGCAAATGTGACTCACTGGGATTTTACTATCGGCAGCAGAATAGAGGAAATATTACCTCGGCATATTTGAGTTGATTAAACATTTGATAATCAATTTTCTTAATTTGATTTCGAGCCAGATCGATGGTGGCAACTTTTGTCACTGACTCGAATGTACTGCGTCCCACGTCATTGATTAAATTGTCGCTCAAGAAGAGCCTTCTCATTTGTCGCATTCCTCGAAAAGTATTGGAATCAATTTTCCGTAACTTGTTATGACTAAGATTCAAGAGAAGCAGCAGAGAATTCCTAGCGAGAGTTCCTCTGAAATGACGCGGTAATAAATATAATTATATAAAATTGTAGAAATAAAAAAATATCCAATTTGGGATAATTTAAATCAATGAATCCGAAAAAATGTAAAAAAAACTGTATTCAAATATCCATTTGATTTTTAAATTTAGAAAGAAAAATTTGGGATTTGAAAAAGTATTTTTGAATTTCGAGAAATAGTTTTAGGATTTAGGAAGGTAATTTTTAGATTTAAATAGGTAATTATTGTACTTTTTAGATTTATAAAACTAATTTTGGGATTTAGGAAGGAAATTTTCGAATTTAGAAATAGAATTTTAGGTTTATGACGTTTTTGAATTTTTCTGTGTTTGAAAAGGTAATTTTAAGATAACAAAAGGTAGTTTTTGCATTATTTTAATTTAGAAAAGTATTTTTGAATTTGGAAAGATAATTTTAGGATTAAATAAGATAATTTTTTAGTTTTATTAGATTTAAAATGTAATCTTTGGATTTAGGAAGGTAATTTATGTAATTTTTGGATTTAGAAAGGTATTTTTGGATTTGGAAAGATTATTTTAGGATTAAATAAGGTAATTTTTGAGTTTTATTAGATTTAAAATGTAATTTTTTGGATTTAGGAAGGTAATATATGTAATTTTTGGATTTAGGAAGGTATTTTTGGATTTGGAAAGATAATTTTAGGATTAAATATAGTAATTTTTTAGTTTTATTAGATTAAAAATGTAATTTTTAGATTTAGAAAGCTATTTTTTGGATTAAGAAACGTAATTTTTGGATTTAGGTTATTAATTTTTGTAATTTTTGGATTGAGAAATATAGTTTTAGGTTAAAAAACGTTAATTTTTTTAATTTTCCTGTATTTGAAAAAGTAGTTTTTAGATTCAGACAGGTAGTTTTTGTATTTTTTGATTAAGAAAGGTATTTTTTGATAAAAAAAAATAATTTTAGGATTAAATAATGTAATTTTGGAATTTTATTGGATTTTAAAGTTTAAATTTTATATTTGGGATGGTAATTTATGTATTTTTTGGACTTAGAAAGGTATTTTTGGATTTAGAAACGTAATTTTAGAATCAAAAAAGTTAATTTAAAATTCTCTTTGTATTTGGAAAGGTAAGTTTTTGATTCAGAAAAGTAATTTTTGAATTTAGAAAGAAAACTTTGGGATTTAGAAAAATATTTTTGGATTTAGAAACACAATTTTAGAATTTAGGAATGTAATTTATGTAATTTTTGGATTTAGAAAGGCATTTTTGGATTTGGAAAGATTATTTTAGGATTAAATAAGGTAATTTTTGAGTTTTATTAGATTTAAAATGTAATTTTTGGATTTTAAAAAGGTATTTTTGGATTTATAAAGATAATTTTAGGATTAAGTATGGTAATTTTTGAGTTTTATTATATTTAAAATGTAATTTTTTGGATTTAGGAAGGTAATATATGTAATTTTTGGATTTAGGAAGGTATTTTTGGATTTGGAAAAATAATTTTGGGATTAAATATAGTAATTTTTTAGTTTTATTATATTTAAAATGTAATTTTTTGGATTTAGGAATGTAATTTATGTAATTTTTGAATTTAGAAAGGTATTTTTGGATTGAGAAACGTAATTTTTGGATGTAGAAAGATAATTTCAGTATAAAATAAGATAATCTTTTATTTTTCTTAAATTTAAAAATATAATTTTTGGATTTAGGAAGGTAATTTAAATATTTTTTGGATTTAGAGAGGTATGTTTGGATTTAGAAACGTAATTTCAGAATTAAAATAGTAAATTTAAAATTTTCTTTTATTTGGAAAAGTAATTTTTAGATTTAGAAAAGTAATTTTTGTAATTTTTGAATTTAGAAATGCAAATTTGGGATTTAGAAAAGGTATTTTTGGATTTAGAAAGATTATTTTAGAATTATTTTTTGAAATTTTAATAAAAAATAAAAAATGTGAAATTTTTATTTCAAACAGTAAATTTACCTTTTCAAATCACCAAGAGCATTGTGAGAGACGTTCAGTATTTTCAATTTCGTAAGATCGGACAAATGAGACGCTTCCAATTTTTCTATAGAATTATGTGACAAATCCAAATACTCCATATCCTTCAATCCTTTAAATTGATTTCTCTTCAATTCCTTGATATTATTTCCATGAAGATCCAAAGATTTTAATTTTTTCAACGGAGCGAAACTTTCGACGGTAATTGTATGCAAAGTTCCTGTTGCAAAAATTTATCCGTTAATTAATCTTCTCTCAAGATGAGAACTAAATTACAAGAACACTATAATTATCAGTTTCTATTCGAAAATTATTATTTTCGAATTATTATTTTCTCCCATTTTATTAGATATCTGCGGTGATAATTTATATGTTTTAGCTTTTATCCTGTGGTGAAAAAAAATTTTTAGACACTTACCGTTACTTATTTCGATCCTTTCAATTTTCGAGGCCGCCAGACTGCCATGAAAACTTTCATCATTCATCGATTCGAGTCGATTGCCTCTAATTATTAAAATTGTCAGATTACCCAAAATTTGTATGGCTTGCTTTGGAAACGTTTCGAGTTTACTGCCAATAATGTGAAGCTCTTGTAGTGTTTGATTAACGCCCAGGAAACTGTGCTCGTCGATAAATTTTATCGGTGTGTCAATCAGTCGTAAAATTCGAACATTTAGGGTATAGAGTGCTGGACCGTAAATTCGAGCTAAGAATAAAATTTAAAATTAAAAAAATGTGTTAATAACACATCTTATCTGCTGCTGAAAGTAAAAACCGAGAAAGTCCACATTTTCCATAAGAGCGAAAATCGATTAGCTTGGCTGATCGATTTTCGCCCTTACGGAAAATGCGACTTTTTTTACTTTGGGAAGCAGTTATGCGATCAAAAATGAAATGAAATGCTGAAAGTAAAAACCGAGAAAGTCGCATTTTCCATAAGAGCGAAAATCGATTAGCTTGGCTGATCGATTTTCGCCCTTACGGAAAATGCGACTTTTTTGCTTTGGGAAGCAAATACGATCAAAAAATGAAATAATTCTTTTCTATAAATGTGAACGTTTGCATGAAAAGAAACAATTTTGGTTTATTTCATAAAGGCGATAATCGCATTGACGTTCAGGCAAAAATGATCCTTATTGAAATCGACAGTGATTCGTCGTTTTCATACATGTGGAACGTCCACAAATACTTATTTTAATTATATGTAAACTACGTACCAATGTTGCACTTGTAAATAATTAGTTCCTCAATGGGAATTCCATCGTTTCCTAAATTTTCAAAGGCCAAACTCAAACTGGCTAAATTACTGTTTTCGCATTTTATATAAAGTCCCTCGTCTGTACTTTTTGTGCAAACGCATGGCCAAATGTGACTCGTCTCTTTCGGACATCGATATTTTGGTCCCGGAGGAATGTAAATCCCCAAAGTGGTGAGGATACATCCCAAGAACAGAAACGGAACTAACATCTCCTGAAAAATTTAGAAATGAGTAAAAATTTTGAAAAATTAGAGAATTGCAACAATTCTGCAATTTGGAATCTCTACCCAGTGGTAGATAAAGGTGGATTTAGAAAAGTAATTTTTAGATTTTTTGGATTTAGAAAGGAATCTTTTAAATTTAGAAAGGTATTTTTGGATTTAGAAATGTAATTTTAAGGTTAAGGAAGTTAATTTTTTACTTTTCGTGTATTTGAAGAGGTAATTTTTGGATTTAGAAAAGAAACTTTAGGATTTAAAAAAGTATTCTTCCATTTAGAAAGATAACTTTAGGATTAAGGAAGGTAAATTGTGAATTATCTTGGATTTAAAAATGTAATTTTTGTATTTTTTGATTTATATAAGCAGTTTTTGGATTTTAAAAAATAATTTTTGGATTTAGAAACGTATTTTTAAATTTAGAAATGTAATTTTAGTATTAGAAAAGTAATTGTTGAATTATCTTAGACTTAAAAATAAAAATTCAGTATTTCTTGGATTTAGAAAGTTATTTTTAGATTTAGAAAAATATTTTTCAGATAAAAAAAATTAATTTTTTATTTACTTGGATTTAAAACTATAATTTTAGTATTTTTTGGATTTGTGAAAGTAGTTTTTGGATTTAAAAAAATTATATTTTGCATGTAAAAAGATAATTTTTGTACTTTTTAGATTTATAAAGGTAGTTTTGGATTTAGAAAGGTATTTTTCCAATTCAAAAGATTTTTTCAGGATTAAGGAAGATAAATTTTGAATTATCTTGGATTTAAAAATGAATATTTAGTATTTTTTGGATTTAGAAAGTTCTTTTTGGATTTAGAAAAATATTTTTCGGATGAAAGAAGGTAAATTTTTTATTTACTTGGATTTAAAACTATAATTTTACTATTTTTTGGATTAGTAAAAGTAGTTTTTGGATTTAAAAAATAATTTTTGGATTTAGAAAGATACTTTTAAACTTAGAAATTTAATTTTAGTATTAGAAAAGGAATTGTTGAATTATCTTGGATTTAAAAATAAAAATTCAGTATTTTTTGAATTTAGAAAAAATATTTTTGGATTTAGAAAAATATTATTCGGATAAAAGAAGGTAAATTTTTTATTTAGGAATGTAATTTTTTATTTTTCTTGTATTTTGAAAGGTAATTGTTGGATTTAGAAAAATAATTTTTGCATTTTTTGAATTTAGAACTAAACATTTTTTTTTTCTGAAAAGTCTATAACTAGAAATTCTAAATTATTGAAAATTAATTTTTCTATTGTATTTTATGTTTATGTATATTAAAACCGTTAAAAAACTTTTATACAGTTTCAAGGTTATGTTAACCTGTACCATTCTTCATTTAGTGAATATAGTTTACTGTATTTTCACTTTATGACCCTAATGGTAAACAAACAAGACAATTTTCAGTAGATCATTAATTTTTTAGGTCGGGAAATTAGAAGTCCACCTGACTATCTCATATTATTGTTTATCCCACATGGTAAATAATGGCCTTGGAAGAAATCAGTTTTACGTCTTAGTCTGCCCACACCTTATATTCTTTATTCAATAAAAAAAAAAAAAAAACAAGAAGACTTTATATACTCGATGGGAATAACATTCTTTCAAGAGGTTCACAATGACATTCGAAAGTCCGGTTTTTGTTCCATTTATTTTAGCGGAAGAAAAATATTAATAATAATGGGGAGAGAGAGAGAGAGAGAGAGAGAGTTACATTTCCTTTTTACACACATAGATTGCAATTAATTGTAATTTGTAGCAAAGTTGAAAGAATGAATTAAATATTTTCTAATTTGACAGCATTCGGGAAATTGGATTCGAGAGAATGACCGGGAAAAAATAACAAAAAAAAAACAAAAAGAAAATTAGAAATTAGAAAATTAAAAAAAAATTTACGCGGCTGAAAATGTAATTAAGTGGAAAAATTTTAATTTCGATGATTTTGAAATAGAGGATTTAAATAAATTACCATGAAGCTGTGTCTAAAATGTTTACTTTACGCACGTGACGCTCATATGCGTGGCATATGCTACACATAAAATTGAAATAAAACTAAAAAAATAAACAAATAAATGATAATACAAATTTTTTACTATCAATACTTGGCCTTTATTAATTTAGTCGAGTTACGAATAATATAAATAATAAAATAGAATATAAATATTTAATTAAATTATTTTGAATAATTATACGTTTAAGTATTTAAATGCACTGAGGCAAAAATTTTGTACCACATATGTAACCAGGCATTTTAACTTTAAATATAAACAGTTAGGTGTGAAAGAAGATTCTCAATAAATTTGTATGAATAGATAAAAAAAAAACGTGGGTCGAAAAACGTGGGCAACTTGGAAATTAAATAATATGTGTCAATATTAGTGGGTGCAAAATAAAAATTCATTTTTATTAGTCATCGAAACTAGTGCGTAATAATCACGCAATTAAATGGTGATTTTGTCAATAAAAATTGCCAAAAGTCATGTCACTTAATTTTATTTTTTTTTTTAGTTTTAATTTTAATTGTTTAAATTTTTTTATTAATTAAATACTGAACGTATAGTAAATATCACAATTACAATTAACAATTAATAATTTACATTTTATATTTATTTTCTAACACCCCTGGAATAAATAAATAAATAAAAAATAAAGTAAACTCCTATTAATCTGTCAAATAAGATTCGTAAGATCCAAAATGGCAGATTTAATATGGCGGAATTTTCTTTTTTTTAATTCAATTCACAATTGCGTGGTTTTTTTTTAATACAAAATTAAAAAATTAAGATTTCAATGATTTAAAATTATTGATTCGTAAAAATAATATTGCGATAATTATGGTACAAAATTTGGGCAGATTTAAAAATTTTTATGTCGAATTTATTAAAAAAAAAAAAAAAAAATTTTAAATAATTGTGAAACGAATTTTATTTTTTAAATTGAAAATTTTAAATTGTGAAACGAATTTTATTTTTTAAATTGAAAATTTTTAATTGTACCTCCTTCTTTTTTTAATCAATTTACTCTGAAGACCTTTAAATAACTAAATTTTTATTTATGGAAAAAAATAAATTTACAAAGAATACATTTTGTATTATTTTTCAATACCAAAATTTTTCGATATCCGCTTTTGTTTTATTTAAAATCTATTTATAAATGAAATGGTAATGACGTCAGTAAACTTTATATTACATCAGCTAATATTTTATTCACAAAAATTTTTTCAATAATCATTATTGGCTTCACTCAACTGAGTCCGTCTATAAAATCATGTTCCCCCTCCCTTTAGGCTCAGCCATTTTGACCTAGAGAGCCGAAATTTGGTACAAATGTGTACTTTTCAGTGTAACCAATAAAAAAATTATAGCGAATAATATTTTTTTTTGTCTCTAACGATTGCCTTTTTTTCAACAACAATTTGTTTTGTTTTTTTATCGTATAGTTTTTAATTTTATATTTTAATTTTATTTTTAATTGTATTATTTATTTTTCTTTATTTTTTATTTTACTTATTTTTGTTTTTTTTAATTTTATTTATTTATTTTTCTTTATTTTTTATTTTACTTATTTTTATTTTTTTTAATTTTATTTATTCTTAGTTTTATTTATTTTTAATGTTATTTATTTTTAGTTTATATTTATTTATAGTATTCATTATATTGTTAACATGAATAAAAAAATAAAATTAATTCTTTATTTGTTTATTTCATTCTATTTTATTTGTTTGTTTATTTTATTCTTTTATTTTATTTTCCATTTTCTTCAACTTTTAATTGT
>JUFY01026595.1:0-10416 GCA_001855655.1 Leptopilina clavipes | reverse complement strand
ATTTATTTTGTGACGTTGTAAAATTTAACATTTTACAACTCACAAAAGTTTTTATTTATTATTGTTTAATTTATTGTTCTTTAATTTTCATAGTTTAATAGTGTTTAATTTAAATAAGATTTCCTCAAGTCAAGAACTCCAAAGCGATTCGAGATTCTGAATATTTTGAATATTATTAATAATTTAGAATTAATTTATGTATTCCCTTTTTCATTTATGTAATTTGCGAGCCAACTTCTTGAAGATAGAAGAATCTAGAAGATTGTAAACCACTGACCTTTAAATTTTGCTGTTTGGATATAATTTTGGATTAAAACAAACCTAAATTTTGGAAATTTGGATTATTTCTCCTGACGAACCCTTGAATTTAGACATTCCTGAAATGCCATTTATTCGTCAAAAACTGTTTTACACATTAACAATAAAAATGACTTCGTTCCCTGGAGGAATATTCAAGATTGCCCAATTCTCGGAAGGTTTCTACATACATTTGGACTGTTGTTCGAATCTCTTATTGCTGCGGGAAGCCAAGGCCCGTATAATTCAATTTACCCTCCCTGATATTATGTCAATTTGAAGTTTGAGGATATTTAAATGGCCAACATTTCCTTTGAGTGTCATCGTCCTTGGAAATATCAATATTAATAATCAGATTGCGAAGAGAATTATATCGGAAGAGTATTATGTTGATCTATCATCTAACGTCGAATCTACTTAAAAATTCTATTATTATTGGAGAAATACCAAGAATCCACGTGTTAACTATTGATTTTGTCTGAAAATTAAATCTATCATCTTTTGATTCTCGCTCCATTCCGTCCGACCAATCACAGTCAAGGATTATTGGAAGATTTCCTCTCCGACGCACAGTGGGCCAGATTGCAAAAAAGCTGGCCAAACCCCTAGATGTGTTTAAAACTGGCTGAAATTTGTTACTTGGGGTTTTTGGGGTCGCTGATTACGAATCTCAACTTAGTTTTTCAAAATTCAAAATGGTGGATCCAATATGGCGGAAGACTTTTTTAAAAATCGATCCAATTTGCCTGAAAGTCGTTACTCGGGGGTTTTTGAGGTCGTTGATTACGAATCTCAATTTAGTTTTCCAAAATGCAAAATGGTGGATCCAATATGGCGGACGACTTTTTTAAAAATCGATCCAATTTGCCTGAAAGTCGTTACTCGGGGGTTTTTGATGTCACTGATTACGAATCTCAACTTAGCTTTTTAAAATTCAAAATGGTGGAAAATCGATCCAATTTGCCTGAAAATCGTTACTCTGGGGTTTTTAAGGTCGCTGATTAGGAATATCAACTTAGTTTTTCAAAATTAAAAATGTCAAATTTATTAAACAACTTAACATTTATTATAAAAAATAATTAAACTACAATTTTTTTTTGTCAAGTCCGATGTCATCCTCCATGTCTGTTGATTCGTCGGTGAAGGAAATCTCCTAATTATTTAAGCCATATAATTTTGCATGATTATCTGCACCTATTAACATTTGAATTACTTCGCCAGATAGTTGCTTTCTGTTCTTAGGATGATTTTTTGAGAGTATCTGTAACAGACCAAAAATTAATATACAGTTTTATATTTTAACATTACAATATTAACATTATTAAGTAGAAGCTCATAATTTAAAAATATAATATAATTATTTATACTTACATATCATTTAATAATATTATTAATGTACTGTATATTTCAATTATTTAACATATAATTATATAAATAAAATCATTTTCAATTTATTCTTTGTTTTTTTATTATTGTATTGTTTATTTATTAAATTAATAATTTAAATATATAATATTTTTATTACTATATAATATATAAGGACACAGGGTATATAACAGGTTTCTAAACAGCTGGGGTGCTCTTCTATTCTATTGTACTCACACAGTCATTTCCGTACTACAGGACGTTTCGCACTTTTTTACATTATATCTCTTAAAGTTGGTAAAAGTTGGTGGATTTTTTTGCATATTCTGTTTTCTTATGTCATAATCTAAATATTCCAATTGACAGTTTCTTGGGATCTCTTGGATAGACAACTTTTTCAATACTTCTTTGAAATTTTCGTGAAAAATAATCCAAGAAAAGATGAGCTTACTTCATGCAATATTTTAAAACTATAATAATAGTAATATTCAATTCAATTACAGTACATTAATATACATGACTTTAGAAGTATTTTCCATTTTTTTCCATTTAAATTGGTGCACTTTTCATCAAAATAACACTCGTTTCGTAATGCACTCTTCAGCACTATACATTTGAACAGCGCAACTGTCACTCGGAAGGGCAACTTCCAACTGATGTATCTACTATAAATGGACACTACACTTCTTCATATTTTACTTTAGTGTGCAGAAATGTGTCCTTTAGTGGATTCAATAGTTAAAACATTTAAATTAAAAAATTTTTTTTTGGGTTTTGGCCAGCTTTTTCGCAATCTGGCCCACTGTGGGGTGATACTATACCACTAAATAATGAAATGGAAGTTGAAACAACTCGAAAGCGAGTAAGAAGTGTTTCTGGTGATGAATCACCAGTAAACATTCCAAAAAAGCAAACTATACAAAAGCCTGAACCTATGGCAGAGGAGAAATCTCCTCCTAGAGAACAAGGTGTTTCAATTGACGGAATACCGTAGTATGCACAAGTGCATGTCTCCTATTTAAGAAAGGAAATAAGAGGAGATGACGAAGCAGAGAGTAGTCTCGATGCTCTTGTCACTCTGATTTTTCAACTCACCGGAAGAGTCCAAAAACTCGAAGGTAGGTTGGAAGAAAAAAGGAAGGTGAACACGGCTCCTTCCTATGCGGCAGCAGTCATGTCTGCTGTACCGCCGAAATTGGTAGCACCTAAGCTACAAAAGGCAGCTATCAAGCCGCCACAGAAAGTAGTCTTTGTGAAATCAAAAACAGAAAATGAAAATATAGAGGAAACCAAAATAAATCTTATGAAGGTATTCAATCCTCAAAAAGAGGGTGTACAGATAAGAAACATTAAAAAGACTAGTAATGGTCTTTTGGTTGAAACAAGTTCAGAGGAAGATCTGAGAAAGTTTGAGGGTAATAAGAAAGTAATAGAAAATTTCAATATCTTTAGGCCTAAGAAAAGAAGTCCACGGATAATTCTTTATGATGTTCCATAAGACAGAAATAAGGAACAGTTGGAAAAGGCAGTATTACAACAAAATGCTAACCTGAGGGACATGGAAGCTATCTTTGAAACGGGCTTTCAACCTAAGTTCAAAACTGGTAAAAGAAATAATAATACGGTAAATTGGGTAGTAGAGGTGTCCCCTGAAATCCGTAACAGATTGTTAAAACTTAACAAGATATATATTGGTTGGCTTGCATGTAGAGTGCAGAACTTCCTCTTGGTGACTAAGTGCTACAAATGTCAAGGCTATGGTCACATCTCCAAGCATTGTGACAAGGAAACTTGTTGCTCTACTTGCGCAGAGGGACATAAACACACGGAATGCCCCAATAAGGATAAACCTAAAAAATGCGCTAATTGCATTAAACAAAAAAGGGACTCTAACCATGATTCCATGGATAAGAGGTGCCCCTCATATAAACTATCCCTAGAGCGAACAATTAACTCAACTGACTATGGATTATAAATCTTGTCAAGTTTCAAATAGTAAATTTAAAATTAAAGTGGTGCAGCTAAATTGCCGCAGAGCAGTTAGAGTCATACCAGAAATAAGACAAAAAGCGGTAGAAAATGGCATAGATATCCTGCTTCTACAGGAACCATACTCAAGAGATCATAAAATAATTGCCTTAGGGATGGGTACAAGAGTAGTCAAGGAGGACTCGGACTACCCATCGGCCGCGATTGCTATTCTAAACCCAGAATTACAAGTCTTAAAACTAACCCATTTGTGTAACCCGCATTTTGCGATAGCACAGATTGGGCTTGGTTCAGAATCTTTTTATATTGCAAGTGGATATTTCCAGCTAAGTCATGAAATTGAACAGCACATTGATAATCTCGATAGAGTTCTCAATTGTGTTGCTGGGAGGAATACGATCGTTGGCATAGATTCGAACGCTAAATCCTTTTTATGGGGTGCTAGAACAAGAGATCCAAAAGGCAGAGAATTGGAAGATTTTATTGCTCAATGGGAACTAGTCGTGGTTAATAACCCCGACGACCTTCCTACAACAGATAGTGAATTAGGTGAAAATTACGTAGATGTCACATTATCGACTACAAGAAATAACTTTATATGTGAAGAGTGGACAGTTAAAGATGGCTGGACCTCTAGTGATCATAGAGCAATAACTTTTAACATACAAAACAAAGTCAAACGAACATCTCGAATTGACGGAGGTAGAATAAAATCGTATGTAACGTCAAGAGCAAATTGGGATCTCTTTGATAGCAAGCTATTAGAATCATGGAATAATGTTAACAAAAGTCATGAATTAAAATGCAAGTATGACGTGATCTTGAGAGTAAGAGAATTAAATCATTGTCTTAGAACTGCGTGTAATGCGGCTATACCACTTAAACACCAAATAGCTAAAACTGTCCCCTGGTGGGATGGAAATTTAACAAATTTTAAAAAGGTAGCTAATAGGGCTAGAAGAATATACCAAAGAGAAAAGGACCATGCCAGAAGGCAGGAGTTGCACAAGGTTTACCGAGAGGCAAAGAATGCCTACTCATCTGCCATTAAAAGGACAAAGAATGAAAAATGGAAAGAATTTGTTACAGTGACGGGAAATAATAACCCATGGGGTTTTGTCTATAAGCTACAAACAAATAAATTGAAGTTCAGGAGGATTGCAAGCAACCTCAAAGCAAATGGAGAATATACATTGGATTGGGATAGTACAGCAAGAGTAATGCTTGATGAGCTCTTTCCGGAGGATGAGCAAGAGGGAGAAACAGAAGATCAAAGGGAAGTAAGGCATGCAAATCTGGAAATCCCTCAAGGGGAGACTGACATGTTCACGGTAGAGGAACTCATTGAAGTCTTGAGCAAAATGAAACCTGGAAAGGCCCCTGGCCCAGACAGTTTCTCACTAGATATAATACAGCGTGCATATCCTATTATACACGCTGAACTTCTTAATATATACAACTGCTGTTTGAAATACTCGGTCTTCCCCAATGAGTGGAAAATTGGAAAAGTAGTTACCATCATTAAAGGTGAAGACAAGGATCCGACAGATCCAAAGTCTTACAGACCTATTTGTCTTCTCCCAATATTAGGAAAGACTCTAGAAGCTCTTATACTCAGAAAACTTAACATCTATCCGGAACCTTCCCTATCTCCAAGACAATACGGCTTCAGACGTGCTAAATCCACAGAAGATGCCATCATTGAATTTAGAAAACATATAACACAATCTACAGCAAAATATGTTGTTGCGATCTTTCTGGACATTCAAAATGCTTTTAATAATGTATGGTGGCCAAGTGTCCTACAGGGTCTACGCAAAATTAACTGCCCAAGAAAACTGTATCTTCTTCTAAATAACTATCTCTGTGGGCGAACTGCTGTAATTAGGGATGGCTGTAGGGAAGTACAAAAGAAAGTAAACAAGGGCTGCCCCCAGGGTTCTGTTCTGGGCCCTTCCCTTTGGAATATCATATTCGACACAAATCTCAGAGAGCTAGAAAATTTGGATTGCGAAGCAATCGCGTATGCGGATGACGAAGTAATCCTTATTGAAGGCAACTCAAAAAGAGAACTGGAAATTAAAGAACAAACAGCAATAGACGCAGTCGTAGAATGGTGTAATAATAACAAACTGGCCCTTGCATCTAGCAAGTGTGTCCAACTAATGGCTAAGGGATTTTTAAATAAAAGAGCACCTCCAATTATTAAGATCAACAATAAAAGAATAAGACGCGTCGACCATTTTAAATACCTAGGTATAACCTTTGGTTCTGCTGGTATAAATGGTATAACAGTAACTAAACATGTCGAAGAGGTAGACCGAAGGACAAGGGAACTATTGAACAGACTCTCAAGGCAAGCTAGAGATGAATGGGGCTTGAAATTTAACGTAATGAATGCAATATATAAGGGGTTATAATGTTCCAATTGCTACGTATGCATCTGCATCGTGGTATGACAGAATATGTAATACAGCAAAATCAAAACTTAAAATGTCCTAAAGGCACTCCCTGATAAGAGTTACGGGAGCCTACAGAAACTCATCTGCGCACTCTATGACAGTGTTGACTGGAAATATTCCTATCACTCTGGAATGTGAGAGGCGATCTGCAAACTATAATATAAGAAAATGTAACAACTTTCACTTTCATGATCTGTTCTTTGAGCTGTCAAACCAAAATGAGGATGTAATTAAACAACTACAAAGTAACACAAAAAAGCAAGTGTACTCCCTCCTTCTGCAAAACTGGCAGGAGTGTTGGAACACTTCAATAAAAGGGCGTGAGACTTATAAGTACATGCCAAATATTATAAGAAGGATAAAATGTAATTGGATTCGACCTAGTCGTTGGACAACCCAATTTATTACTGGGCATGGCAATTTTAAAAGTTTTAAAAGCAGATTTAAGATAATTGAAGAAGAAGAAAGTATATGTAGTTGTGGTGAATCTGATTCACCAGAACACATTTTAAAAAGATGTCCAAAATTTGATTTGCTACGGCAGGATCTTATTGGAAGCATTGATAATATAATAAGCGAAGAAAATCTAGTCAAAAATAAAGCAAACTTTGCAGCATTTGAAACATTTGCTGAAAAAGTTCTGAAAACAAAGGAGGCTCTGGAAGCCTTAGAGGAAGAATTATTAAATCATTAAACTATAGCTGATATCGCAGGCAACGATATGCAATAATGAAAAGAGATATATATATTATTTATTAATAGTATTTATTTATATTAATAGCATAAGTTAAATTCCACTGGTATGCGAAAGCGAGGTACAGTGGGGAAATAAAATTGCGCTGAGCGCAATAAAGAAGCATTTTTTTTTTTTTATCTGAAAGCTAACATTTGGGAGAAGGAAATTTGGTGTGTGACTCTTGTCGATTAGAGTTAAATAAAAAACATACAAATTTTAATGAAAATCCTCCATTTATTTCAGAAAAACTTAGGACTGTTAATAAGCCTTCAGAGAAAGTTATCGATATGCCAGACACGGACACCTATTATAAAGCGCAAAGATCTACGTTTAAAAGTATCTCAAGTAGTTAAAATAAAAGAAATTAGAGAAGCGCTTGATTCTCAATTAAAAAGGGTATTAGTAATTAGTAGAAAAATTTTACTACGATAGTGATATAAGTAGAATATTGAGGGGAGAAAAAGATTATGTGTCCTGTATAAAAAATGGAGCTCGTACTCATGAGCAAAAAAGATTATTGCTTGGGAATTTAAAAGAAGTTTATCAACTTTTTAAAGAAAAGCACCAGGATACCAAGATTAGTTTGTCCAAATTTAGTACACTTCGACCAAAAGAATGCATGCTTGCAGGTAGTGATGGCACTTATTTTGTTTGCGTATGTAAATATCATCAGAATGTCAAACTGATGATAAACGACGCAGATTTGAAAAAATTGTCAAAGGCAAACTCTGAAATATCATTTCTTGGATCTCATAAAGATATTTTGCAGTTCATTGTGTGTGACCCTTCTTCTCCTTCTTGTAACCTCCTTCTGTATGTAAATTGCATGGGTGTTGAAAAGATGGTTGATGTACTGATTAAGCTTTTTGACGACAATTTTATCAGTTCAGTAGTGCATAGAAATTGGATTTCAACAGATCGAACTATGATACAAACATTAACTGATATTACCGATGATTTCATCGAAAAATTTCCACCAAATTTGCACGCGCTTCTGAAACATGACTTTATTTGTAAGCAGCAGAGTAATTATTATTTTTCTGATTTGGAAGAATCTTTAAAGCCAGGAGATTTCATCGTAAAGGGAGATTTTGCTGAAAATTATCAAGTGTACATATAAGAATCCATTCAGAGCCAGTATTGGTCAAAACAACAAATTACGGTACATTTGTTTATTCAAAAATGAATATTACAATTGAGGACAAAACACAATATCATTAAAAAAATAATATATATTAGCGATGGAGCTGGAAGCCAGTATAAAAACAAATATAATTTTATAAATCTTAGCCATCATTATAATGATTTTAAAATCAACGGAGAGTGGCATTTTTATGGCTACACGTGCTAGTATTCAAAATGTCAATAATGAACCTATGGTAACAGCAAAACAATTGTCTTGCTGTTTGGCATGTGATATAATGGGCATCGAAAGTCCTTGAAAAAATTACCGTAATGTTTTGCACTACTAACGAACACAACCTGAACGGAGAACGTTTGAGAAATCGTTTCTCAAAAGCTTGCACAATTCAAGGAACAAGAGATTTCCATTGTTTCATTCCAATAAATGAAACAGAAATGCTCTGCAAAATTTATTCTGCATCTACGAATTATAAATTATTTAAAGTTCTAAAGTCGTAAAAAGCACGACTACCTAAAAAATTCTTAATTATTATTATTCTATTGGAACATTATTATATTATTATATAATTAATATTAATTATAAAAATAAGAATTATTCACTAATCATACTTTTTTTTAGTGTATAACTTTCACTACGACTGTTATAACATATGGTTAATTTATTTACAAAAATGTTTATAACAATAACAATACTTGGATTTAAAATTTATTTTGTTAATAATAATTACTATAAATAAATTTATAAGCTAAATAATATTAAGATTTAACCCACCAGAATTAAGTAAGATCGCGCGACACGGCTCTCAGACGCGATCGCCTAAGTTCAAAAAGCTCACATCACGAGCCAAAAAATTTAATATCTCGGACTCTTCAGCTTTAGGGCTATCAGGGCTTCTAGGTCGCTTCTGGACCTCCATGTCAGCATGCTTCAGACGTCTTTCTTGGATTAGCCTTCTTCTAAGTTCCTAGCCTCGTGATTTTCTTCTGCAGCAGCAATAGTGCAATGCAGACGTTCATCACTCTTTTCTGCTTCTTGATGCTTTTTCTTTGATTCTTCGATAAATGACTGAAGGTTATTCAAACCATCCTTTATTGTTCGATTAACGTTCTTTTAAACTTCGCAAGATTTTAACATCTTGCAAACCTCTTCCTCAACCTTTTTTTAATAATATTGTTTCATCTTTCCTGATCTTGTACATTTTCTTGAACATTTTCTTGTACAAGTACTTGTGCATGAACACGTTCATTTTTTTGTGCAAGTACATTTATAAAAGAAATTTTAGGCATAAAACAAAATTTTAAAATCTTCCAATCATTAAGACTCTTCACGTATGCATGATAAAAAATATTAAGCTGCTGTTAAGGCTTAAGAAAACTACTGCGCAGCCTTCAAATTTTTTAATTTTTACTATAGAAAAATAATGTACAAAGAAAATGTACAAGAAAATGCACATGATCTTGTACAGGATCATGTACATATTCTTAGAAAAGTTCATTTTCTTGTACAAGATCTTGTACATTTTCTTGTACAAATTAAATTTTTTTGTTTAAGTTCCTGTACAGGATCTTGTACAACAACTTGTTTCAAATTCATATGCTGAAATTGTACATTTTCTTTACCAGAAATGGTACAAGTTCCCTTGCTTACTTGTACATCTTCTTGTACAAGATCTTGTACAGGGATTTTCAGTAGGGTCGGAAAATTTTAGGTTGTTTATATTGTGATTATTTATTTTCTATTTGATATAGGTGCAGGTCGCCTTGATTCTCTGATTAACTAGCGCGTGCAGAGGAAATATACAATATGACTGTTGATGATGTTAAAGACACTGGTTCGATTTTCGTAATCATGATGTCTAAGCAAAAAAACTACGTTTCGCGTTGTTTTACAGTTATAGGTAAATTTTATGAAATTGTGAAAAGATGTTTAGCTATGCGACCAAAAGACGTTGATTCGAAACATTATTTTTTTATGAATTTCTAAAACGGTAAATGTACAAAACAAATTATCGGAATTAACAAATTTAGAGCTGTGACAAAGGAAATTGATCTTTACCTGGAATAACCGAATCCCAAACAATATGCAATTATATTTTTTGGATACCCTTTTATTCTGTAATACATTCTAACAACTTTAGGCAATTAAAAAAACCGCATAATTGTCAGTTTAGAGCTAATCGTGTGCTAGAAATTCCAATTTTCATCTCTTACAAGGGGACTCTACGACGTGTCGATTTTTAAAAAATTTGAAACTTTGTATAATGAAAGCTTATTATACAAGGTTTTTTTTAAAAAAGTATTAAGACGCACTACCTTGTAGTTTTCGAGAAAAACGCGTTTGAAAATTCACGCCCGCCTCATATACTCTTTTGCGTGAGTACCCACCCATGGTTGACTGGTCTAGTGGATAGAGCAGTTGGCTAT
>JUFY01026591.1:7723-17847 GCA_001855655.1 Leptopilina clavipes | reverse complement strand
GGATAGGACACTCCCACTTCCGCCTACAAATCATTCCGCTGCGTCTGATTGATTGAATTTGTTTATTGAATAACTCGAAAAAAATAAAAAAATTTTTTATACTGCAAAGGACATTTCGTCTTGTTTTTCACTAAAGATTCTAACCCTTTCATATGTACACCTTCGCCTAGGACACCCGGTATGTGCATTAATTTTTAAATTTAAATACTTAATAGTTTTCTCAGAAAAAATTTATTAAAATATCGATTTTTTTTCAGTGTAAACATTGAAAGAATATTAAGAATTTTACATTTCCTTTCATTTTCCTTTCATTTTCATTTTCCAATTTTTTTTCAGTGTAAACATTCAAAAAAAATTAAGAATTTTACATTTCCTTTCATTTTCCTTACATTTTCATTTTCCAATTTTTTTTTTTCAGTGTAAACATTCAAAAGAAAATTAAAAATTTTACATTTCCTATAGACTAATTTTTTTATTATTTATTATTATTTATTTATTATTATTTTTCGTGAAAATAAATTTTTTTCTGTAAATAAAAGAATTTCGAACATCTTTTCCTTTTCTCCCCCTAACGTTTTGTAATCATTATTCTGCAAATCGGAGGTGCAACAGCGAAACCATCAATTCCGTCCATACAGGGTTCGGGTTCACCGGGTGCAAGTTGAAAATTAAATTTTTGCAATAAACAAGCCGTAAATAATAGCAAAGTATGTTTCGCCAATAATTCTCCCAAGCATCTTCTTTTACCTGCAAAAGAAAAAAAATTTTTTTTTTCATTTCAATTTTCTTGCCGTGAATTTGATTTTGAAAAAAAATTTACCCGCTCCAAATGGTAATGCCCAGGCGTCATCAACGAATTTTCCATTATTATCGAGAAATCTCTCGGGTCTAAATATTTCTGGATCGCCCCAATGATTTTTGTCCATATTGACACTAATCAAACTCGCTAGGATGGCGTAATTTTTTTTTATTTTATAACCCAACAATGTGGAATCAACAACCGCTCGATGGGCTATTGTCGTTGGTCCAATATTTGATATTCGTAAAACTTCTGCGATCGTTGCATTCAAATATGGCAAACTTAAAAAAATAGAAATTAGATTATTAAAAAAAAAATTGACAATTATTTATATTGTTGAAAATTCTAATTTTATTTTTATAAATTAATTAATTTGTCTGCTATAAAGAAAATTTGAATTTTTGTTTCGATTTTTAATGTTTTAAAAAATTAGAATTCTATTTTTTTTAATTAACTTAAAAAAATAAAAATTACATTATTAAAAAAAAAAAATTGACAATTATTTATATTCTTCAAAATTCTAATTTTATTTTTATAAATTAATTAATTTGTTTGCTCTAAAGAAAATTTGAATTTTAGTTCGATTTTTAATGTTTTAAAAAATTAGAATTCTATTTTTTAAATTAATTCTAATTTCATTTTTGTAAATTAATTAATTTGTTTGCTCTAAAGAAAATTTGAAATTTGTTTCGATTTTTAATATTTTAAAAAATTGGAATTCCATTTTTTTTTTAATTAACTAATATTTACTTAAATTAATTCTTATTAAATTAATTCTAATTTTATTTTTGTAAATTAATTAATTTGTTTGCTCTAAAGAAAATTAGAACTTTTGGTTCGATTTTTAATGTTTTAGAAAATTGGAATTCTATTTTTTTCAATTAACTAATATTTACTTAAATTAAACTTTATAGTTAGCGCGTAACCTTGCATAAAACTTACAAACTTTTAGCAAGGTTGCAGCAAGATTTCTGCAAGTTTGCTGCTAAAATAAATTCTTCTATAAATAATTGCTCTAAATAGAATAATATTCAATTACATTGGATCAACAGATTTAATAATTAATTTAAATTAACAAAAATTTTGTTGCGAAATGAAAAATTTTTTTCTGCAATTTTTTTGCTCACTTATTTTTATAGGTGAGTGATGGCAATGATTCACGTCCAATTGTTTTGTCCAATTCGTTGTGCAATTTTTCTTGAATCTCTCTATTAATTGCAATGAAAGTTATGGCAAAACCAAGTGTATTATTTGTTGTTTCAACTCCAGCGGAGAAAAAATCTTTGATTAAGGCGAGAAGTTGACATTCTTTTTGTGCAAAAGAAAAAAAAAAAAAAAAAAGAAAAAAGAAGAAGAAATTTTATTTAGTAAAAAATTCTATTTGGTGAATAAATTAACAAGCACTTGTTAAAATTAAACATTGCAATAATCGTGCAAAAATCAAGAAAAGAGAAAATTTTCTTTTCTTACACAATAATTTCCATTAGTGACAAATTATGCAAAAATAAATTATTAAACTTTTTTAATATTTACTCAATTTTTCACAAATTTTCTCTCTTTCAATTAGATAATTATTGCAAAATTTTAATTAGAATTTCTTTTTTTACAAAAAACATTAAATATTTTTCAAGTTAAAAATATTAAGACTTGTTTTTTCTTTAATTTTGAAATTTAGTTTTAGGGAAATTTTCCAAAAACTGACATGTTTTAATTTTTGCAATAACAATTGCAATTTGTAACAACAATTTTTTTCTTGATAATAAAATTGTTTGTAAATTGAGAATAAAATTGTTTGTAAATTGATAATAAAATTGAATAATTTTGAATAATTGGATTAAATTAATAATAAAATTGACATTTTCGAATATGAAGAAAACGAAATACGCAAAAAATGAAAGGAAAAGAGAAATATAACCGTTACTCGACCGATGATATATACGAAAAAAAATTCCAGAAAGATTTTATTTGTAACAGTAAATTTTTGCGAGGAAACAAAATTGTTTCAATAATTAAAAATCGCCTGCTTTTGAAAAAATTAATTAAATAGAATAATTATTTTTTTAAATGACTTTTGCAATTAGATAATTTTGTTTTTTTGTAATTTTTACAATAATTAATTACAATAATTAATTTATTTTACAATAATTTTTACTTTAAAAAAAATTAAAAATTAAAATCCTACCGTTAAATATCGATGAAGAATCCTTTTTTTGTGCTTTTATCTCGTCAAGATAAACATCAATCAAATCACGATAAGAACCTTCGATTTTCGAATTTTTATGCGAATTTAATTCATCCTTTAAAAAGTTAGATTTCAGAATTAATAAAATCAAAAGTAATATTGTAATTAATGTATTATTTAAAAAAAAAAAACTAAAATAATTTGAAAAAATAAAAATAAAATAAATGTAAAAAATGATTCGAGAATTTTTTCTCACCTTGAAAAAATTCCACATTTGATTTTGACGCTTCTTAAGATCCGTAAATCCCATGAGACCCGGAATTATAAATCTCAAAAATGGCAAATGATCCAAAATAATTCCGCTCACTGAACTTTTTCTTGTATTTCCATTTAAATTATCTAAAGCCTCTTTCACTCTTGGATCATCTTCTTTTAATCTTGAAAAATAAAAAAAAAATTTATTCAAAATGAATTTTATCGATTAAAAAAATTTTTTTAATTAATTATTTATTATTTATTTAATTTTTTATTAATTATTAAATTTTTTATTATTTATTTTTTATTAAATTATTTTTCAATAAATTATTAATGGTTTGTTGTTCTTTCTTTCAACATTATTGCAATAATAAAACTTAACTCACTTGGTACCAGCAATAAAACACCACAAATTATTCAAAACAGCAACACTTGAAATTTGACAGAAATATTCGATAATATTTTCGTGTTCAATTTTTTTCTCAATGCTCATTGTCAGGGAAACTGCATTTTCCAAAATTAAATCCTCCATTGATCTTTTTCCAAATCCAAATTCCTTCAAATATTTTAATGAAAATCTGCCAAAAAAAATTTGTAAGTGATCAAAAAATGGAATTATTAATTAAAATTAATAAAAATTAATTAATTGCTAAAATTAATGTTAATTAACAAATTAACATTTTTAGTAAATCATTAATAAATTATTATTTAAGAAATTATTCATAAATAATTGTTTACAAAATAATTGTTTACAAAATAATTTATAAATTAAATTTTGTATTAATAAATAAAGTTAGTGTTAAAAATTTCGAAAAATAAATTTTCATTTTTTTTTCTCTTTGGATTATTGGGAATTTAAGAAAGAAAGAAAGAAAAAACCTTCTGTTATCGTCCCACATTTTTCCATCGGTAAAAATAATTCCCCTTCTTTCGCCCATTGTTCGAAAACGATGGGAAAATGTATCAGGTCTACCATCAAATTCCGAACGACTCAGCATTTCTAAAACAGCATCTCGTCCGGAAACCAAAATAATTGGATGACCAATTCCCAATTTTAAACCGACAATTGGTCCATAAGTTGCGGCCAATTTTCTATAAACGTGAGATAAATATTTTGTCTCATTTAAAAGTTTTCTCAAATCGAGAATATTGCCCAAAATTGGTAGTCCTCTTGGTCCTGAAAAAATATTTTACAAAAATTCATTATTAATTATTAATTTTTTAATTACAGTCGAAGATAAATAAATTAATTAAGAGTAAATGAAGTAAATAAATAAATAAGTAAATTAACAAATAAGTAAATAAATATATAAGTAAATAAATAAGTAAATAAATGAATAATAAATAAATAAATAAGTAAATAAACAAATAATTAAATAAATAAATAAGTAAATAAACAAATAAGTAAATTAACAAATAAGCAAAGAAATAAATAATAAAACAAATAAATAAACAAGTAAATTAATAAATAATAAAAAAAATAATTAAACAAATGAATAAGTAAATAAATAAATAAATAATTAACAAATAAGTAAATAAACAAATAAGTAAATAAACAAATAAGCAAAGAAATAAATAATAAAATAAATAAATAAACAAGTAAATTAATAAATAATAAAAAAAATAATTAAACAAATGAATAAGTAAATAAATAATCAAAACCTCGTTTTCCTTTTTATAATTTAAATAGTATTTAGATATTTATAGAATTTATAATAGTTTACAGAAATTAATTTTTTTATTAATTAAATTAATTAATACTTTTTTGCATAACGTACCTGGAGGAAACTTTGATACCTGTATCCAGTCGATTAATATTTTAAAAACAAAAATGAAAAAACAGCAAAGAAAAGGAAGCCACATTATTTAATTTTTTTTTCTTTAAATAATTGAATTTTCACATTGAGTTTATTTTTGTATTGTATTTATTTATATCGTTTTTTATTATTATTTATAGCTTTTTTTCTTTTTATTATTATTTATTATTATTTATTATTATTTATTAATATTTATTATTATTTATTAATATTTATTATTATTTTTTAATATTTATTAATTTTTCTTTCCATAAATTTTATTTTCAGTTTATGTATTTTTTGTTTATTTTACTTATTTTCCTATTTTGTTTATTTCTACTTTTTTTTAATTAATTCCATTTATTTTTATTTATTTATCCACGTATTTTTAAAAAATATTTATTAATTTCTCTTAAAAATAAAAAAATAAAAAATATCGATTAATTTGGTCACTTTTTATACACTTTATATAATTTTTTTACAATTTTTTAATTATTAATTAATTAATTTTTTAAAATTATTATAAATTAAATGGTAAGGTGCTTGACCGTAAAGTTTTTCTCGTTCGTGAATTTGCTTCTGACGTGAAGCGGTACCGAATTAAAACTGCAAGGTGATTAGACATTGGAGGCAAAAAAAAAAAAAAAAAAAAAAAAAGAAAGAGAAAAAATCATTCCCACCTTTCACTGAAAGAATATTGGTCAAGAGTCGTCATTAAGGTGATGTTGACCGAGAGTTACACACCACTTTGGGTGAACTTACACACGAATGTATACCAAATTCCATTAAGTGCATCAAACTCGTAATTCTAAAAGTGAATTATTATCAAACGAGTTTCCCCATCTCGTAACCGACGCACGTTTTCGAATCGACTTTTTTTTCCATACCTTTACATTCTATACGTGCAAATTCATTTGCAATTCACTTTCCAATGGGATGAGGTTCATAATTTTTCATCTCAAATTTCAATTTTTTTTTCATTTCACATTAATTTTTTTGGTATAATTATTAATAAATACCATGTTTAAAAAATTATATTGACAATATGAGAAAAAAAAATTTTTTTTTCAGGTCAAATAATTAAAAAACGAGTAATAAAAATATAATTATTTATTACAATTAAAATAAATTAATTTAAAGTTAGATAATAAATTTATTTAACTATATATATATATTTAAATTAATTAATTAATATTAACTGAAATTAGTTAACGTTTTGTGAGTAGAAGTCTGCAATTTGGTGGAGCTAAAGTCATTCCGTTGATTCCTGTCAAACAGGGAAGAGGTTCTCCAGGCGGCAGGGAAAAATTGTATTTTTGCAAAAGACTCGCAGTAAATAATAATAAACTATTTTTTGCTACTGTTCCTCCTATGCATCTTCGTCGACCTAAAAAAAATTTTCCTTTTATGTATTGTCTCATAAGTTTAAACAAACAGTTAATATTTGTTAATTTGTTTAAACAATTGTAAGAATTATAATTTTATTCGAATATGTTCATATTTAGTTATTTAGTCATAAGGATTTGGGAAAATCAGAAAAAACCAGATCTTTCTAGCTTAAAATTGTAGATACTGTTAAATTAACAATTATAAATTATTTAAACAAATTGTTTATAGTTGAAATAATTATTGATTTATACTTATATATCATATTTGGTTTTTTAAAGTGAAAGATTTTAAAATTAGAAAAAAACTGCACTTCATTATGTTGATATTGAAGGTAATGTTAATTTAATAATTGATAATTATTTAAACAATTGGTATTTAGTAAAAGTAATGTAGGTCGTTGAAAAGCTCTGAAAATAAGCTTTCATTTGAGACTTAAACGAGCTAAATCCATTGAGGAGGTTTTAAGAAAATTTGTTTGGAATATTGTCATAAAAAGTGGCTTGGGCGGAAGACAAAGAAAACTGAATATTTTTTATGTCAGTTAATTTTTAGTGTAAGTAATATAGGTCGTTGGAAAGCTCTGGAAATAAGCTTTTATTTAAGACTAAAACAAACAAAATCCATTGAGGAAGTTTTACGAAAATTTGTTTTGAATATTGTCATAAAAAGTGGCTTGGGCGGAAGACAAAGAGAACTGAATATTTTTTATGTCCCTTAATTTTTAGTGAAAGTAATATAGGTCGTTGGAAAGCTCTGGAAATAAGCTTTTATTTAAGACTAAAACGAACAAAATCCATGAAAGAAATTTTGAGAAAATTTGTTTTGAATATTGTCATGAAAAGTGGCTTGGTCGGAAGACAAAGAAAACTGAATATTTTTTATGTTACTTAATTTTTAGTGAAAGTAATATAGGTCGTTGGAAAGCTCTGAAAATAAGCTTTTATTTAAGACTAAAACGAGCAAAATCCATTGAGGAGATTTTAAGAAAATTTGTTTTGAATATTGTCATAAAAAGTTGCTAGTGTCGGAAATGGTATTTATATTTTTTTTACCTGTTCCAAAGGGCATCAGCCATGAGTCTTCGACAAATTCACCTTTATCGTTCATAAATCTTTCGGGTCTAAATGTTTCTGGATCGCCCCAGTGTTTTTCGTCCATATGAAGACTCACTAAATTTGCCAAAAGAGTGTAATTTTTTTTTATTTTATAACCAAACAGTGTTGAATCCTTTAATGCCCGATGAGGTACTGTCGTTGGAGCGACATGTGAAATTCTCAATACTTCCGATATTGTTGCATTTAGATAAGGCAAACTGAAATATTAAATTTATTTAAAATCAAAAAAATTCGTTATATTATAATTAATTATTTTTGTTAAATTAAAAACCTATTGTAAATAATTTCCTTTTCTATAAATTCGAAAAAAATTTATTTTTATAAACTATTCATTTACTTGTTTCGATAAATTAATGAAGGTCGAGCCTCTCTTCCAATGACATTATCAAGTTCCTCTTGTATTCTCGTTTGAATTTCTTTTTTGACAGCGATGTACGATACGAAAAAGCCAAGACTGTTATTCGTTGTTTCCAAACCGGCCGAGAAAAAGTCTTTTGTCAAGGCAAAAAGTTCCAATTCTAATTTAAAAAAAAGAAAATCTAAATTAATGGTTTTTTATTAATTTGAAAAAGTTTAAATAATATATTAAATTTGTTTGTAAATATACAAATAATAAATTAAATTTGTTTGTAAATATACAAATAACAAATTAAATTTGTTTGTAAATATACAAATAAAATAATTTACAATTAAAAAAAATTAAAAAAATTTCTAAATAAAAAAAAAAAATTGCAAATAGAAAAAAAAATTGTGAATTATTTTTAATAATCTAAAAATTTACCATCAAAAACAGATGTGGGATCATTTTTTTTCTTTTCAATTTCTTCAAGATATGCAGTTATCATGTCATTGTGAACATTTTCATCTTTCATTTCCTTATGTCTAGCGAGTTCCGCCTTAAAAATTGTGATTATTATTTATTTAATTAAATTTATTTATTACAAGAAAAATTTTTTTTTAATCGCTTTGCTTCTTTATGTAAAAAAAATTGTAAGTGGTATAATTTTCAAAATTAAAGGAAAATAAAAATAAATAGTAAAATTGTTAAAAAAATTATAATAAAAAAAAATTTTTTTCATATTTTTTTACCTCGAGAAATCTTTTAATTCCTCGGTGACGCTCTTTCAGGGCATTATATCCACTGATTTCAGGCATGAAATATCTCAAGAAAGGAAAATGATCGAGAAGACCACCTGACGCACTCGTGTGTCTCGCGAGATTATACAGCATCTCTACAGCTTCCTGTAATTTTTTATTATCATCGGCCAATCTGCAAAAAAAGGCAGACAAATTATTTTTTCCGAAAATCAATTTTATTTTCATTTTTTTTATAACTTATAATTAGTTTTTACATTTTAATTATTTGATTTAAATATTTTTCAAATTTTTCGATTTATTTATAATTTTTAATGATTCAATTTTATTTATTTTTAGTTTTAATTATTCATTTTTATTAATTCCTAATTTTTAATTATTCCTTCTTGTTTATTCATAATTTTAATTATTCAATTTTATTATGTAATTTCAATTATTAAATTTTGTTTATTAAATTTTGTTTATTAAGTTTTATTTATATTTATAATTGTAATTAATTAATTTTATTGAATTAAATAAATTTTTTTGACTTACTTTGTACCACCAATTAAACTCCAAATATTATTCAAAATCGATATACTCGAGTATTTTGAGAAATTCTTAATTATTCCGTTTTTGGAATTTTTTTCAATTGTATCCATAAGGGAATTGACGTTATCCAAAATTAAATCCTCCATTGTGCTTCTCTCGAAACCTAAATCTTTCAAACTCCTTTGGGCGAATCTGGAAAATTTAGAATTTTTGAAAATAATTTTAAAATAACAGAAAGAAAATATATAATCAATAATAATAATAATAATAATAATAATAATAATAATAATAATAATTACTTTCGATGGTCGCTCCAAACTTTTCCTTCGGTAAAAACCATTCCCCTTCTTTTGCCAAAGGTACGAAATCGAAATGAATAATTATCAGGTCGACCATCGAATTCGGGTCGTGTTAACATTTCAACAATTGCATCGCGTCCCGAAACCAAAATAAATGGTTCGGCAAGTCCCATTTTAAGGCCCACCACTGGTCCATATTTTTCCGCCAATTTTGAAATGGCGACGGAAAAAAATTTTGACTCCTTCATTAATTTTTTCATGTCCAACATGTTGCCCAATAATGGTACTCCACGAGGTCCTTTAAATTTATTAAATTCATATTCAAAATATTTAGAAAAAGTTAGATAAAAAATTTAGAAAAATTTTTTGAAAAAAAAAATTTTTTTTTGAAAAATTGGAAAATAAAAAATTTTTTACCTGGTGGAAAATTTTCATCACGTCTCCAGTCAAGGAGAATTTTCAAAATTAATAATGATACACACAAAATTACAAGAAACAACATTTTCTCTTTTTTTCACTGTTTTGTAATTAACGGACAAAATTTTATCTTTTTTTTAGGATGTCTTACTTATTGAAGTTCAATTCAAACTTGTCGTGAATCTAACAAACGTTTCAATTTATAAACGAAGTAGGCGTTTTTCTAAAAAAAAAAAAAAAAAAAAA
>JUFY01026589.1:0-15513 GCA_001855655.1 Leptopilina clavipes | reverse complement strand
CATAAATTACCATAATTTTCATAAATTACCGTAATTTTCCATAAATTACAATACCCAAATCTCCTATAAATTGCTTTACTTTTTCATAAATTACCATAATTTCCATAAATTACCATACTTTCCAATAAATTCAATAAACTAAATACTTTTCTATAAATTACCAAAGTTTCCCATAAATTACAATACTTAAATTTTTCATAAATTACCATATTTTTCCATAAATTACCATAATTTTCATAAATTACCGTAATTTTCCATAAATTACAATACCCAAATCTCCTATAAATTGCTTTACTTTTCCATAAATTGCTTTACATTTCCAGAAATTACCATACTTTCCAATAAATTCAATAAACTAAATACTTTTCTATAAATTACCAAAGTTTCCCATAAATTACAATACCAAAATTTTCAGTAAATTATACTTTTCCAGAAAATAATCGTAAATTACTACAGTTTTCCATAAATTTCCTTAATTTTCCATAAATGACCATAGTTTTCCATAAATTACCATAGTTTTCTATAAATTTCCATAAATTTCCTCAAAATAATGATGGAAATTTTTGTAAAATTTTTTTGTAAATTATTGAAATATAAATTGCGGTGTGTAAGAATTATTTTGTAATATTAATTTTTAATTGCGGTTAATAATAATGTATAATTAATTTTTAATAATTATTATTTGTGTGGTGTTAATGAGTCACGTGAGACAATTATAACTTTAATTATTATTAGAGCAGAATTGATGATTTATTACGTAACATATACACTTGAATAGTGCATATTATAAAATATCCCTCTTTTTTTATATTAAATATGTTAAAATTTAATTGACAATTTTTTTTTTGTTAATTTGTGTCTTATAATTTTTTTATCGTATATATACATAAACATAATTATGTATTTAGTAAAATCATTGACCTTTTTTTATTTCCTTTTATATAAATTGACTTGAACTATATAAAAATTAAAATAAATTTAAGGCACACTTGTCATTTATTTGTAGAGCCATAATACACTTGATCTACTTAAAAGTCGTTTTGATTAAAATTAACTAATTTTTCTAATTTTCTTCATTTTAATCGAGTGAGAAAATTTAAAAATAAATTCTTTCTAATTTTCTTCTTCTTTTAATCGAGTGAAGAAAATTGAAAAATAATTCTTTCTAATTAAATTCTCTCTCTCTCTCTCTCTCTCTCTCTCTCTCTCTCTCTTTGAATATTTGAAAGAAAAAAAAATGATCGATTATTTTTGTAAAATTTTGCCAATAAAAAAAAGTTAATTTTCTTTTCTAATTTTGTAACAGGTTAAATCTATAATTAACAAATTATCATTTCAATTATTCAAACATTGGTTTATAAATTCGAATTATATACTCAAAAATAGATATATATACATAGGAAATCCTCGAACGTTCACCCTTCCAAATTTGTACTTTACGTGTATTTTAAAACAGCATGAGGGAGAAGTGGGATGAGGGCGAGAATGTCTCCCTATCCATTAATAATAAAAAAATGAGAAGTTTAATTTTGGATTTTCAAAAAGTATCATTAAGGTTAATTGTCGTTGATTTTTTCTTTAAAATCAAAAAAATTATTATAGAAAAAAGTCGACAGTATTTTTAAAGAGGAAAAACTACTTTAAATCATCAATAAAAAAAGAAATTAACAGGTCCAAATTACAAACTTAAAATTTAGGTCAATATTATTCATTAGGTCAAAAGATTAGAAAATTGTCACGTTTACGGTCAATATTTACTAAGAGGAAAAATAAAAGTCAGTTTAGGTCAAAATTCAGTTGGGGTGGACATAACTTTACAATTTAGGTCAAAATTCTTCACTAATTAGGTCAAAATATTGACAAATTTTAAGTTTTAAGTCAAAATTATTTACTAATTAAGTCAAAATACTGATAAATTATAATATGAAAATTTAGGTCAAAATTATTTACTAATTAGGTCAAAATACAGACAAATTATCATAATTATGGTCAATATTTACTAATACCGATTTTAAAAAAAACAGTTCAGGACAAAATTCAGGAAGAGGCAAACGATAATAACAAGGCAAAAATAATCAGACAAACATAACCTTAAATTTTAGGTCAATATTGATTATTCAATAGGTGAAAATACTAGCAAATTATTAAATTTGAGACCAATATTTATTAATAAGAAAGATAAGAGCCATTTCAGGTCAAAATACAGCTAGGGAAAACATAATCTTAAAATTCAGGTCAATATTAATTATTCATTAGGTCAAAAATGCTAATAAATTATCATACATTTCTTTCTTTTACCACTTGACCTCTTGACTTCTAATTTCAACCTAATATTTGCCCTTGGGTCTGTAAATAATGACCTGAATTAGGTCAATTTGACCTGAAAATTTAATTTTTGACACTTGACCGGTTAACTTTCAAAATATTCACTTATAAGAAAGATTTAAAGAAGAAACCG
The DNA here is from genome assembly GCA_001855655.1 of Leptopilina clavipes. NCBI lineage: Eukaryota > Metazoa > Arthropoda > Insecta > Hymenoptera > Figitidae > Leptopilina > Leptopilina clavipes. Next base: position 13,055 of record JUFY01026589.1, on the reverse strand, counting down.
TTTAGGTCAAAATTCAGGTAGGAGGCGAACGCAGTAGTCGAAATATAACCTTTAATTATAGGTCAATATTGATTATTCAATAGGTAAATATACTATGAAATTATCACATTTCAGGTCAATATTTATACTAATAAGAAAAATGAATGCCAGTTCAGGTCAAAATTCAGCTAAAGAAAGCATATACTAAAAATTCAGGTCAATATTAATTATTGATTAGGTCAAAATACTAACAAATTATCATATTTGAGGTTAATATTTACTTATAAGGTGGAAATAAACAAATTTAGGTCAAGATTCAAGCAAACTGCAAACAATTGTCGAATGTAATCTTCAAATTTAGGTCAAAAAATTGTAAAGGTCAACTGACGAACTTTACCCTTAAAAATTCAGGAAAACAACCCTCTAAATGTTTAGGTCAAAAATTTGTCAATTTTTATAGATTTTTTTTATTATTGAATATTATTTATTATATTATTTATAATAAATTGAATAAAGAATAATGAAAAATTATAAATAATTTGACACCTTGTATAACGAATATTGGCGGACGTGACGAGACAAAATAGAAGGGGGTCGGAGAGATGAAGAAGAAAGAGAGGGATGGAGATAGATCCGGGGCTCACGCAGCCACCGGAATTGTTTGCGCGCGCAACCCCCCAGATACCGAGACGCCTGGCACCTTCCAACGAGGATTCGACCTTCATCACTCTTCGACTATTCTCCTCCATCCACTATTACGGGGTACACCTTCCACCTTCCAGCAACTCGCGGACCATCCCCGGGGCTCTGCTTTTCACACTTTATACATGGAACGAAAGGTTGGGGGTGGGGGAAAACTCACCTGAATCTCTCTCTCTCTCTCTCTCACTGCCTCCAGGAGAACATGTAGCCTCAGAAGAGCCTTGAGAATTCCGGATTTTGTGGTGAGACAAGACTCACGGGCAAAAACCATCTTGCGCCCGTTACCCTTCCCCCACCTCACCCCACTGCCCCTCTTACTCCCACTTTCACGCTTCCGCTTCCTGGGAATCCGCAACGGCAACTGGCACTTTGAAAGCTCGTTTCATCCCTATTCCATCTGTTTATGACGGCAGTCTATATAACTATATTTTTCTTTAGATTCAAAAAAAAATTTTTTTTTCGATTTTTTAATTCTAAAATAAATTAATAATATTCCTTTGAAGATAATTTGTAATTAATTCTCTGTAATTTATATTCTAATGAAAAAGTTTTTCTTCCCTTTTTAATATTACTTTGTATTCAGAAAATTAAAAATTAGGTCAATTTGACCTGAATTTCGAATTTTTTCTTTTACCACTTGACCTGCTGAGTTTAAGTTTCGACCTTAAGTTTTCCCTGGAGTGTGTAAATACTGACCTGAATTAGGTCAATTTGACCTAAATTAAAAATTTTATTTTGTCACTCGACCTGTTAACTTGAAATTTTAACCTAAAGTTTACCCTTGAATTTGTAAATAATGACCTCAATTTTTGACACTTGACGGGTTTATTTTTAAATTTTGACCTAAAGTTTTATCTTGGGTCTGTAAAAAATTACCTGAATTCGGTCAATTTGACCTAAATTAAATTTTTATTTTGCTATTTGACCTGTTAACTTGGACTTAAATTAACTTGAATTTTTGTCACTTGACCGGTTTGTTTTTAAATTTTGACCTAAAGTTTGATCTTTGGTCTGTGAAATTTTACCTGAATTAGGTCACTTTGACCTAATTTAAATTTTTTATTTTGCTATTTGACCTGTGAACTTGAATTAACTTGAATTTATTACACTTGACCGGTTTATTTTTAAATTTTGACCTAAATTTTGGTCAAAAGTCTAACTGAATAGAAATTTACGAAAAATAATTTTAAAACTTGATAAGTAGTTACAAAGAAAAAATAATTATAAAAAGTTTAGGTCTATAGACCTAAATTTTTTTTAAAAATTTAGAGCGAAATACGCAGGTCAAGAACGTAACTTCTATATATTTAGGTCAAAAGAGATGAAAATTAAAAAAGAAATTTAACGATTTTTCTCGTTATTTATTTTTTTTTCTGAAAAATGTTTTTCTTTTTTTTTATCGAACTTATTTTTAAATTATATGTATAGGTATATATCTAGGTCTTGGTAAATATGTAAATCAAGAGTAAAATGTAATCGTTATCTTTACCAACATTTATCTTACGTGTCAAAAGACAAATGAGCAACGATAACAAATGAATGTTTCTAGAGAGTTTTTCCATTGTTGGGATTATAATGTCACGAAAATGACCGTACACTCCTATTATTTTGATTGAACACTGTCTTCATCAAAGAGAAACTACTGTTGGTATATTTTTTTGTCTTTTTTTTTACTCTGGAAGACAGGGAAAATTTATTTTAAAAATCGTCATTTAAATTGACAAAATTGCCCCTTCTCCCCTTCCGCTAATTTTAAATACAGGTCAAGTATACCTAAAAAATACAAATAAAACTACAAATACAAAAAAATAGGTCAATAGATGAACAAAACATTTTAATTACAGTAGGTCAAGTTTTTCTGAATGTAGTCTCAAAATTTAGGTCCATAGGTAAATATAACCTCAAAACTGACAGGTCAAGTCGTGAATGAAGTTTTAAAATTTAGGTCAATAGACAAATATAACCTCATTATTGCCAGGTCAAGTAATGGATGTAGTCGCAAAATTTAGGTCAACGGGCAATTATAACATTAAAATTAACAGGTAAAGTGGGGGAACGCAGTTTCAAAATTAAGGTCAATAAGTAAATATAACCTAAAAATTGACAGGTCAAGTAATGAATCTAGTCTCGAAATTTAGGTCAATAGACAAATATAACCTCAAAATTGACAGGTCAAACATAGAATAAAAAGTCGCAGGTTTAGTGACGAAATACCTACAAAATTTAGGTCAAAATTACAGTTTAATAGGCGAACATAACCTAAAATAACAAATGACAGGTCAAGTTAGGAACATATAATCTCAAAATTTAGGTCTATTGTCCAGCATGTCATTAGGACAAATTATAGGGACAATATTTGAACCTAATTTAGGTCATTATTCACAGGTTAATATTGAAAATTTGTATTGATAATACTTTAAAACTTTTTTCGTCAATAGACCAAAATTATTATAAAAAGGTTGAAAAAAAATTTAAGAGAATGACAAATTGAAATAAAATATTGAAACAAAAGCAAAAAGTACGTGACTCAACAATATAGAAATCAATATATAATTGTTCCACTTTGATTTACAAAAATTATATATTTGGAACAGATAGACAATTTGAGGTTAACATGTTTGAGAACCACTTTCTGATATATAGTTTTCCAAGCCCTCACCCGACTCTGCTTGTCGGTCATTGAACCCTTCTAGTTCCAACTACTACCCCCTTCTCTCCATCTTCTCTTCCTGTTCCTCTACTTCCACTTGCATTCGAGGGCAATGAAGATATGACAATATCCTCATTGATTCCACCCTCGTTTCATAACCCCCCTCCCCCACCCATCTCTACTATCCTCACTCCTTTCCTCTCACAACCCTCTTTCCCTCACAATCTGTCTTTTTCATCTCACGAAAAGTTTTTTCAAAAAAAAAAAAAATATATATAAAGAAAATTATATTTCACTGTGTCAAGAAAAGTTTGCAAAATTTATTCTTAAATTTTATTAAAATTATTAACTTATCTTCTTGGAGATATTTACTCTTTTTTTTTCTTTTGAGGTTATGTCGCCATATTGGATCCGCCATTTTGAATTTTTTTTAAAAATCTACCTCAGATTTGTAATTCTTGACTTTAAAAACCCAAAAACGGGGACAATTTCTTTCGAATAGTTGCGATGAACATAACCTTAAAATTTAGGTCCATATTTGCAGGTCATAAAGGGAAAGTAAGCAACTTAATTTAGGTCAATATTCTAAGACCTAGAAACGGATTTAACTGATAAAATTTTAATCACAAGATACTATTAAAATTTAGGTCAAAAGTCACAGGTCAATTGTGGAACATTAAGTCAAGAGACAAGGACGTAAGCTTAAAAATAGGTCAAGAAGAGAGAAAAATTGAAAAATAATTCTAATTTACGAATCGTTATTTAACTTTCAAAAATTTAGGTCAAATTTAAGGTTAATTTCAGTTTCTGGTCAAGAAGTTAACATAGTAAAATTTACGTTAGAAAGCAAATATATTCCCAAAAATTTGGACCATGTTCGCAGGTCAAAAAGGAAAATATAAACTTTAAATTTAGGTCCATGTTCAAAGGTCAAAATGGATATTACAAACTTAAAATTTAGGTATACGTTCGAAGGTCAAAAGGAAAATAGAAGTTCAAAAATTAAGGTCCATATTGGCAGGTCAAAAAATTAAATATAAACTGAACAATTTAGGTCAAAGTTCGAAGGTTAAAAAAGGAATAATAATCATAAAATTTAGGTATACCTTCGAAGGTCAAATAGAAAATAGAATATTAAAAATCTATGTCCATGTTGGCAGGTCAAAAAGGAAATACAAACATAAAAATTTAGGTCACTTTCGCAGGTCAAAAAAGGAAATAAAATCTTAAAATTCAGGTATACTTTCGAAGATCAAATAGAAAATAGAAGCTCAGAAATTTAGGTCTATGTTGGAAGGTTAAAAAGGAAATACAAACTTAACAATTTAGGTCACTTTCGCAGGTCAAAAAGGGAAATATAATCTTAAAATTCAGGAATACTTTCAAAGATCAAATAGAAAATAGAATATTAAAAATCTATGTCCATGTTGGCAGGTCAAAACGGAAATACAAACATAAAAATTTAGGTCATTTTTGCAGGTCAAAAAGGGAAATATAATCTTAAAATTCAGGTATACTTTCGAACATCAAATAGAAAATAGGAGCTCAGAAATTTAGGTCTATTTTGGAAGGTCAAAAAGGAAATAAAAACTTAACAATTCAGGTCAACTTCGCAAGTAAAAAATGAAGCTAAAAAATTTAGGTCCATGTTGGCAGGGAAAAAGGGAAATATTTCCTTAAAATTTAGGTCTATATTCACAGGTCAAATCGGAAATATACATTTAAAAATTTAGGTCAATGTTCGCAGGTCAAAAGGGAAATATGTGTTTAAAATTGACATATTCATATTTATAGGTCAAAAAGTAGATATAATCCTGAAGAATTAGGTCCAAATTAAAAGGTCAAAAAGCGAATTTATGCTCAAAATTTAGGTCAAAATCCACTATTATGTGAATTTTCCTTAAAATTTACGTTTCAACAACAAAAATTTTTTTTTTAAATATTTTTTGTGATCGATTTAATATCTTGATATGGTATATATTATATCTTTGATCTTGAGATTAAGAAAAATTGCGGAAATTGTACTTTTTCTCTTGACTCGATGTGTATGTGTGTGTGTCAAAATCGCGCAAACAAATCACATGTGTCACATTCTCTTGAGTTATGGATGCAGCGCAAGAGGAAAAGGCATGAACCCCGGGAAAAAAAGTGGAATTGGTGTGTGAGAGATAAGATTTTGAGATGGACCAAACCGTTTCTATATATATATATATATATATATAAGAGAGAAAAGTCGTTTTGTATTCTCGTGGTGAAATTGGAGAGAAAAAGATGTCACATAATCAGAACAACATGTACAATAATATAATATGGAAGACGTCATGGTGAAAAATGCCCTGGCACTTTTTATACATATATGCTTTAATTTTCATGAGCGAGCTCAAAAAAAAAAAAAATTAAATTAAATAAACAGAGGAAAAAAAAAGAGAAAATTCCTTTATATATACACATTTTTCATTTATTGTGATGGATTGAGAATTTTATTTATTAAAAATTTAAAATTAAATGGTTTTTTGATTAAAAAATAAAAGGAGAAAAAAAATGATTGTAACAGTATTATTTTCCAATAAATTCATCGAATTACACTTGACAATATAAAGCCACTTGAATGGTTTTGCCATGTTATATAGTCATTCGACTCGATGACGTCATTACTTTGCGGTCGTTTTTATTCGAAATATAAAATAAAAAAATTAATAAAAAAAAAGTGCAAATATAAAAAATTTTAACACAAAATAAATTACATAAATTGATTCGAGAAATAAAACGGTCAACAATAATCAAAATACAAAAATATTAATCAAAATTCCACAAAATTTTTCAGGTCAAAATTCAAATCTGACCTAAATATTTCGGTCAATGGTCTAAATAATTAAAAAACGACCTCAAAATTAAGGTTAAAATTTGTCCACAAAATGTCTAACTCTATGATAAATTTAAAATTCACAGGTCAAGGGACCGACATAACATTAAAAAATTTAGGTCAAAAAATTGCATATGCCACAAGGAAAAACAAGCACAAAATTTATATATCTTAAAAATTTAGGTCAATAATGACAGTTAAAAAGAATCTCGAACCTTAGAGAAAAGTACCAACAGGTCAAAAAAGTATAACCTCAAAATAAAGGTCAATCATTAACATAAACTGTACAAAAGTTTTCTTAAATTCCAGAGGCAAAAATAAGGTCGAAATTTGATAGTAGAAAATTTAATCATTACAGTCTTAAATTCACAGGTCAAGAGGCAAATAAAGACTACAAAATTTAGGTCAAAAATAATATTCAAGGAGAAAATATAGGCTTGCAAAATAAAAATTTATGTCAAAAATGTTGCTATAATTAAAAGAAATAGTTAAAAGAAAGTTCCACATTAAAATTAAAAGAAAAGGTCAAAATTTAGGTCAATAGTAGGCGAACATAGAATTAAATTTTAGGTAAAAAGATGCGGTGGTAAACATGGGAATAAAAATTTAGATCAAGTGTTGTCATATTCAAAAGGAATTAATCCAAAGTTACAAATTAGAGGACGAAGAAAAGGTCAAACTTTAGGTCAACATTAGGTTACCATATACTTAAATTAAAAGGAATAGGTCAAAAATTACAAATAAATATTTCAAATTAGAATACGAAGGAAAGGTCAAAATATAGGTCAATAAGGCGAACATTGACTTTTAGGTCATAATTAGGTGAGCAAACGTGAGTATAAAAAATGTAGGTCAAATATGTTGTCATATTCAGAAGGTTTAGGTCAAAAGTTACAAATTAGAATATAAAGGAAAGGTCAAAAATTAGGTCAATTGTAAGAGGTCTAAAGGGTCAAATTTAGGTCAATTGTAACAGGTCTAAAAGGTCAAAGTGTTTAACTGTGAAAAATTTAGGTCAAAAGTGTAAAAAAAATTTTTCACGTTCCTTGCAGAAAAAGGGGGTAAAATAATTCACGTAGACTAATTTCATTATTGGGTATATCGTTGACGCGTAAGCATTGCATCTCGGTTAAAAGCTCTCACTTGAAATCTGCAGTCGAATGGTCACGAGACCCTATGAGGCGTGACAAGGTGCATGTGCTAGCGTAAACGTACGATATTGAGAAGATGGAGTGTAAAGGGGATTTGAGGGGTGGTGCCACCGAGTGATTACAAGAGTCAGCACAGAGAGAGAGAGAGAGAGAGAGAGAGAGCGAGAGGGGGTAAAGGGGGGAATCCTAAAAAGGAGAAGGGGTTCATTATTGATCTCCAACTTCAGCATTCGCTTATTTTGACCAACGTCAGGTCTTTGCAATTTTCTTTTTTAATTTCCATTAATTTTTTGAATAACTCAATTTTTCATTTTATTTCTTTTCCTTTAGTCAGTGAAAATTTTTTTTGGCTGAATTCCATCTCCTCCTTCGGCTTTAACAAAATTTAGGTCAAAATTCACCCAATTCCATCACGAGGTGAAGAAAAGTCAAAAGAAAGGTCAAAACTACAGGTCAATTGGCTAATCAACCAGTTTAATTGTTAGGTCAATTGGTGAAATTCTACTCTTGGAATTTAGGTCGATTGACCTATAAGGTCAAATTTTAGGTCATTATTATATCTATATTTTGACCTAATTATAGGTCAGTATCTAAACCTTATTTAGGTCAAGTTTGGAAAGAACTTTAAACAATTTTTTGTCGAAAGTTAAACATAACCTTAAAATTATCAGGTCAAAATTGTCAAAAATCTCAAAAAATTTAGGTCAAAACGTAAACATAACCTTAAAATTACCATTTTAAGATTGAAAATAACTTCAAAATTTCAGGTCAAAACGCAAACATAATCTTGAAATTGACAGGTCAAAATTGTCAATAATTTCAAAAAAATTTAGATCAAAACGTAAACATAACCTTAAAATTACCATTTTAAGATTGAAAATAACTTCAAAATTTTAGGTCAAAACGCAAACATAATCTCAAAATTGACAGGTCAAAATTGTCAATAATTTCAAAAAATTTAGGTCAAATCGTAAACATAACCTTAAAATTACCATTTTAAGATTGAAAATAACTTAAAAATTGTAGGACAGAACGCAAACATAATCTTAAAATTGACAGTTTAAGATAGAAAATAACCTTAAAATTTAAGATCAAAACGTAATCATAACCTTAAAATTGACAGTTAAGGGTGCTTTCACAATAGAGAACCAATATTTTTTTTTAACTAAGGAAAAAGTGGCAAATTTTTTTTTTTGAATGAACTTTTGTGAGACACCCCTTATCACTGTACAATATATATATATATATATATATAACGAAGGTTTTCTCGCGCGGCAGCCGAACGAATGAGCGAGGCTTCGCGGGTGTAACCGAGTCGTGCCGAGGTAAAAGGACCCGCGAGCGTCGACCGAGCTTGGTGGCTCAACGTCTCGATTCGTGTGGCACACACAGTATCAGTTCAGTGCGTGCACAGCTGCCGGTCGGCGAGTGTCGTCGCTGGTCAACAGCGCACTCCCCCTACTCTCCTCCCCCCCTTCGCGAAAAAACAGAAAAACGACACTAAACGCGATTATATATAAATACCAACAAAAAAAACATACAATTTTTAACACGTCGTGTCGCTTTTCATTGATCGTAATTAAAAAGAAAAAAATATTAACAATAATTAAATAATCGTGACACAATTGTGTATTTTTGCCAGGGCACCAGGCCTCGGGGGCCCGGTGTAAAATCACCACCCCCCCCTTAAACAATTTTAAAAAATTGTGTTCGATACAATTTTTTTTTTAACTGAAGGAAAAAAATAATGGGTACGAGAAAATTCTTCTCTTTTGAAATTATCTTTCCTGGAGAAACGTTTGCTGATTAGTTATTGTTAAATAATTCATTGAAAGTGGTTTTATTTTTACTGTCAATGTGTTTTGATTTTTTTCTTTTTTTCTTCAAAGTTGGATTTTAATTAGAATGCGACGAGGAATTATTATTATTCATTGCGGATATTTTATGTTATAATTTGGTGAAAAAATTTTTGGAGAAATAACACGAGAATTTTATGCTAGTTTAGAGTGATGATTTATTTGTTTTTGTGTTTCATATGGAATGATTATTTTTCCGATTGTTTACAAAACACGTGTTTTAAAGTGATTATGTTCCTTTGGATTATTTAAACAGGTAAATTAAGTTTCGAGTGCGATTTTTCGTTGGAGATTTTGTGCTTGGACAATCTTTAATCAGGGATTATCTACTTTGGTGATATTTGATTAGATGATTTTCGTTATACGGATGATGTTTTTAGATTAATTTTATCCAGGTCTTCTTGTGGTTTTCGCTACAGATAATGTATTTCGATGATTTTTCTTCAAATCTTCAGTTAATTTTTGATGCAGATGATATGTTTTGATGATTCTTGTTGGAGTTTTTAGATGATTTTTGCTACAGACAATGTATTTAGGTGATTATTGTCTTGGATGATGTCTTTAGATGAGGTTTGTCCTAATTTTTAGCTGATTTTTGATATAGATGATATGTTTAGATGATTTTCGTCAAGGTTTTTAGATGATTTTTGCTACAGACAATGTGTTTAGATGATTTTTGTTACGGATGATGTATTTAGGTGATTATTGTCTTGGATGATGTCTTTAGATGAGGTTTGTCCTAATTTTTAGGGGATTTTTGATATAGATGATACATTTAGATGATTTTTGTTGAGTTTTGTAGATGATTTTTGCTACAGACAATGTGCTTAGATGATTTTTGCTACAGACAATGTGTTTAGATGATTTTTGTTATGGATGATGTCTTTAGATGAGGTTTGTCCTACGCTTCATGTGACTTTTGCCAAAGATGATATGTTTAGATGATTTTTCTCGAGGTTTTTAGATGATTTTTGCTACAGACAATGTGTTTAGATGATTTTTGTTATGGATGATGTCTTTAGATGAGGTTTGTCCTAAGCTTCAGTTGACTTTTGCCAAAGATGATATGTTTAGATGATTTTTCTCGAGGTTTTTAGATGATTTTTACTGCAGACAATGTGTTTAGATGATTTTTGTTACGGATGATGTCTTTAGATGAGGTTTGTCCTAATCTTTAGGTGATTTTTGATGTTGTTGATATGTTTAGATGATTTTTATAGAGGTTTTTAGATTATTTTTGCTACAGATGATGTGTTTAGGTCATTATTGTTTCGGATGATCTGTTTAGATGATTTTCGTCCAGATCTTTTAGAGCTTTTTGCCACAGATAATGGTTTTAGATGATTTTTGTTACGAACGATGTTTTTAGATGATTTTTCTATAGGTTTTTTGGTGGTTTTTGCTACAGATGGTGTGTTCAGGTGATTTTTGTAACGTACGATGTTCTTAGATGATTTTCGTCTAGATCTTTAGGTGATTTTTGTAACCCAAGATGTGTTTAGCTAATAGTTGTAACAGATGATCTGTTTAGATGATTTTTGTCCAGGGCTTTTGATGTTTTTTGCTGCAAATAATGTATTTAGATGATTTTTGTTTCTAATGGTGTGTTTGGATGAGTTTTGTCCAGGTTTTTCGTGGTTTTTTGCTACCATGTGTTTAGATGACTTTTGTCCTAATCTTTAGGCGATTTTTGCCAGATCTTTAAATCTTTTTGCCATTTTTAAATGATTTTTGTTAGGGTCTTTAGATGATTTTCGTCAAGGTCTTTAGATGTCCTTAAACTTTTTTTTTGGTTAATTTTTTTCCCATTCAGTGGAATAAATTTAGTTCGTCTCTTCAAATGATTTTTAAACATCCAAAAAAAGTTTTTTCTTCAATTTAATCACGATCGTTCTTGAGAGGATGATTCCTTAAGGTGCTTCTAACACCTTAAGCTTTCAGGATTGATGGATTTGTGACGCAGAAGTAGTGATGGACCTTCTTCCCCAGGAACTATAACTATATACACTCACTCCTTCTCTTTGAAAACCTTGATTCCATGGGAACGCAACAAAGAATAAGATATTGGATTCTTTAGAAACTCAAACTATATATATATACACATTGAACCAAACAATTGTTTCAGAATATTGCTTTCCTGCGAATCGACACTTCTATATAACAATTGAATTCGAATCGTAGATAACAGGTTTTTTTTCCCGTTCTTTCTCAATCCTTGACCATTTGTTATTTGTGTGAAAAAATACTTCAAGAAACCATTTATTTAATCTCTTTTCATTCCTACAATCATTTGTCATTTTCATCCCTTTTTTATATCATCCAATTCGGTTTTTCTTTCCCCCTTATCTTCTGAATTTTAGGAGAATATTTTTTCCTCTTGTTAATTTAATAATTAACTTTTCGTTTAGTAATTTCATCAGAAAAGTTGTTTTTGGAAAATATTTTCTGAAAAGAAAGTTCTGAAAATCTTGATTGGATTATTGCTTTCTTTTGATGTGGTTTTTTTTTTTTTTTTTTTTTTTAATTAAATGGAATATCCTGGTTATTATTTGTGATAAAGTTGTAAACTCTTGGGGAAGAGTATTAGGTGTATCGTTAAAGCTTTAGAATTCATCTTGTCATTTATATAGAGAATATATATATATATTACAGAGTGTACAGTACTGAATCGGCAATGGACAGAAACATGGAACAATGGGCACAAATTAGGTCGCATTAAGTACATTGTTGAATGCATGGATTCAAATTGCATCTCCACTTGCATATTGCTGATGCAGTAAGTCCTCAGTAATTGGTCTCGAACAAGAGAAGAAGTCTGTGTTCATATATATATGTATAGCTATATTGAAAATAAGCTATAAACTTTATTATAATCAGGTGCATTAAAATCAGGACAAGGAAACGATTTCTACCTACACGTATATAGAGAGAAGAGCGTTTTGTCAAGGACGAAAAAATTTGTTTCTTCTTCTTCTTTTTTTTTCTCGTTTCACGTCATTCTGTTATCAAGTCATTTTGAACATTGACTCTCTTCCGTAAAAAATTATAGTGCGATGAAAAAGATCAAGTTGATGATTTTTAAGTTTATGATTATGTTTTTTATTTTATCTTCTTGTTTTAATTATTGTCTTTGGCGATTTTTACTACAGATGGTGCGTATTTGGGTCATTTTTGTTACGCAAGATTTGTTTCGACGATTTTTTTCACGGATGATTCGCTTATATGATTTTTGTCCAGCTCTTTTGATGACTTTCGTCACAAATAATGTGGTTGGATGATTTTTGGCACAGAGGAAACTTTTAGCAGATATTTGTAACGAATAATATCTGTTTAGATGATTTTTGGCCAGCTGTTTTGGTGATTTTTGCTAAAGATGATTTGTTTAGAAGATTTTAGTTAGGGATCATGTGTTCAGATAATATTTGTTTAGGTTTTTTGGTGATTTTTGTTACTGAAGATGTGTTTAGATGATTCTTGTTACCGATGATGTTTTTAGATTAATTTTGTCCAAGTCTTCAGGTGATTTTTGCTACAAATGATATGTTTAGATGATTTTTGTCGAGGTTTTTGGATGATTTTTGCTACAAACAATGTGTTTAGATGCTTTTTGTTACGGATTATGTGTTTAGATGAGGTTTGTCCTAAGCTTTAGGTGATTTTTGCTACAGATGATATGTTTAGATGAGGTTGGTCCTAATCTTTAGGTAATTTTTGCTATAGATGATATTTTTAGATGATTTCTGTCAAGGTTTTTAGATGATTTTTGCTACAAACAATGTGTTTAGATGCTTTTTGTTACGGATTATGTGATTAGATGAGGTTTGTCCTAAGCTTTAGGTGATTTTTGCTACAGA
>JUFY01026587.1:0-29920 GCA_001855655.1 Leptopilina clavipes | reverse complement strand
TATTTAAAAAATATTTTTCTTAAATAAATTTTCCATTTATTCAAATTAATATAAATTCACTCTCTATTGATAAAATATGAAAATAAATTTACAATAAATTCAAAGATAAAAAAAAAATTTTTATGGTTTATTATTATTATATTTTATTATTATCTTTTGAAATTATTTTTAATTTATTTTTAAATTTATTTTTCAATTTATTTTTGAAGCTTAGAAAAGCGTCGTTAATGACGACTAATAATGACTAGACACTTATTTCATTCGAAGCATTATAATGATAATTTTTTTATTATTATTACATATCAAACATACTTGAAATCGTAATTTTCCAACTGGTGGTTCAGCGTAAGGTATTCCTTTGAATGAAAAATAATCTCCACCAAGTATATTTTTTCTCACGAGACCACGAAGTGCTCCATATTTAGTTTGAATTAATTTAAACATTATCCCTTCTTCTTTCAAATGAAACCAACTGCTGAAAAATTAAAATATATTCTCTTCGAAGCACTGTCATAATCCACTTGCTCGTATTCGCAGTTTGCTACTTTGCCCACATATTGTATATGTATATGACGTAAAAACCGGAATTCTAAAATACTTTATCACTGATATTTGAATTTAGAAAAAAAATTTTTTTTAACAAAATATTTAACCTATTTCGAATTTTTTCTTTTTTAAAGAGAAAAAATTTTTTCAACTTATTTTCAAATTATATTCTCGATTAATTAAAATAAAAGGACGCGATAATAAAAATAAAAATAATTAATTGTAATTAATAGAAATAAATTTTTTTTACTTTTTTTTTATTTATTTTTTTGTAAATTAATACTTCCATAACACGATGAAATAAATTAATATAATAATTTTTAGTTGTAAAAAAGGATTATATATAGTAATTATTTAAAAGAGTAAAATTATAAAAGCTTTCAAGGATATTTATAGAAACATTTATCAATATAAAAGCCATATACAATTTTATTCATATTCAATTAACAAAATGTGTTATTTAAACTCTTGATCACACAATAGCTGCTTATAGTAAGCCTTAATTTTTTTAAAAATATAATTTTATATTTCATTCCTTATAAAAATAATAGTGCCGTTAATAATTTCGTCATTGTTTACAAAAACCAGACGCTAAAAAATATTTCACAATATTGGAAATATTAGACGGCAATAAGGATTAATATTTTTTTTAAAAAAACTTTCCTTATTCGCTGATGTTAAATATTTTCTTTATAATTTTACTGTTTTTTTTTTTTAATTTTATTTTCCATGTGAATTTTAGTTTACCTTTTTTTTGTTTCGTAATTTTTACAATTACAATTTTTTTTTCATATTAGTTGCATAAAAAAGTTCTTAATTTATATAAATTTGTATCAAATTTTCAGAAGATATTCAGCAATTTTTTTTTTAATAGCATTATTTTAAGTCTAAATCCACAGCAAAAAAATCAGGAATCTTTTTTTCTTTTTCGTTTATGTAATTTTATTTAAAGGTATTTTAAAAAACCTGTATTATTTTATATAATATAAATTTATATCATGAAATTGTAAATTCTCTTTATCTCAAATTACTGACACATGTTGCGAATAGATTTTAATAAAAATTCTCAATTCATTTTTATTCAGTTTCGTTTCATTTCCATTTTAAAAATTTAATTTAAAAAATTTTAATGTTATTAAATTTGAATTAAAAAAATATTCCATTAATTAGAAAATATTGATATTAATTTAAAAAAAAAAAAAAAAAATTGAGAATTTTTATTTTTATTTACATACTTTCGATGACTAAATTCAAGGCATCATTAATATTTTCAATTGTGCGCGATTTTTTTATAATAAAATTCTATTGGAAAATTCTTTACAGACATAAATGATTTCCTCTCTGGCTAATTCTTATGATAAACATCATCCAATGTCACCGAAATGACGTGTTTATTTAATAGTGTTTCAACCGTTGGATGATTCACTTTTCGCAATTTTTCGACAATATCTTTATACGAATCATCAGAAATTTTTGTATGATATTCACAAAGAATTATCGTTGCAATAATTGATGAATAATTTGAATTAAAATCAACAAGCGATTGTGTTACCGGTTCAATTAATTTTTTATCAACACAATATTCATTTGAATTTAAAAATGTGGCTAAAAATTTTCCAATTTCAATGAGCATTTCCGAGGAGAAAATCTCAACAATCATTGACAATTGTTTTCCAATTAAAGTTCCAAAACATTTCCCATCGAATTCACTTTCTTTTAATTTAATACCAAAAGACAATAATAAATAGGAACGAAAATCTTGAACCGGTGGTACAATTGATTTTTCAAATAAATTGAAAAGTGAATGGAAAACTTTTATATCAGTGTCATCATTCTCATAAATACTTTCGACAATTTTATAAAACAATTGTCGTACAGGATAAAAACGATAATTATCCTCATGTGATTTATTCCATTTTTCACGAATAATTGTTGTCAATAAATTGCAAAAATAATTTAATCGCGAATCAAGTTTACTTTTATCATTGAGAAATATATTTGTCGCATAATTACGACCAATTTGACTAATCTCGTTGTTATTTGCAAAATCGAAGGTGAAATTTTTCAATAAATATTGACAATATTCTTCGCTGAAATAATGGCAAATTTTCAAATTTATCGATGAGAAGAGATTTAATTTAATCATTCTCATTGGTGAACCACGTGAATTATTTTTTTCATTTACATTTAAAAGTTGGTCGACTTTTTCTAAACAAAGTTTGAAATAATTTTCTAAATATTCGTTGGGAATTTTTTCCAATTTTTGCAAAAGATGAAAACATTCACGATCATCAATGGTGAGAGTTTGTATCATATTCTTGATTAAATTCCAACTTTCAATGCAAGGTTCATCAGAAAATAGTTGATAACATTTTTCAAAGACAACTTCACGAATTGATTTATGCTTCTCGGTGGTCCACATGTGCTGGAGAAATTCGTATAAATTCGCTGAGGGCGCGACAATAAATACTAAACGAATTCCATGTTTTTTCACGGAAATTGGTTTTGAAATTAGTGTTAATGCAAATGCAGTGACTTGTTGAACTGGCACTCGTCGACCGATGCTCATTAATGAAATTAAACCAAGATGTAAATAATCACCCTGACAAAATTTCGCCACTAACTCAAGGGGTGGTGGAGGATTCAATTCATTCATTGCCGGAGGAATATTTGTTGATTGATAATACAAATTTCTCGCATCGTCGCCATCAATATCCATTCTTTCGGAATTTGGCACTAGATGTTGTATTTTTTGTGCAAATTCATT
Organism: Leptopilina clavipes; assembly: GCA_001855655.1. NCBI lineage: Eukaryota > Metazoa > Arthropoda > Insecta > Hymenoptera > Figitidae > Leptopilina > Leptopilina clavipes. The sequence goes on along the minus strand of JUFY01026587.1, from coordinate 26,607 downwards.
GCCTGGTAGCAAAAGTGCCAAAATCATTATTGCATTCTGATTGCCATTGGATAATTTTTTTAATGCCTCGTCAAGAAATTTAATTGGTATTTCTGAATACCATGTGCATTTTTTCAAAAATCTTTTCGTATGAACGTAATATAAATTTAATTCACAACTTTCAAAATATTTCTCCCAATTTTCAATAATTTTCTCTGGATTTCTCTTGAGTAAATTCAATCCTTCTTGTTCATTAACTTTCGCAATTTTCTCCACATCTGGGAACCATGAATCATACAATTCTCTTTCATTTTCAAATAAAATTTCCCTCACGTCATCAATTTTATAATGATATTTAAAATCTTCAGTGTGAATTACTTTTTGCAATTCATCCAAAAGCCAGGGATAATTTTTAATTGTTAATTCTTGTTCAATGGGAAATTTCTTCTGTTTCTTCTTTGCGGCTAATTTCATTCTTTTGTTATAATCATAAATATCGTTGACAAGATATTTCAATGTATCCAATTTATTATCTTTCCATGCTGAATGATCGTCGGGAAATTTACGTGGTATTAGTTCGAAAAATTTCTCCAAACAAATTCTCTCGTATTTTGGATTTTCTTTTATTATATTGAAATGACTGTTCCAGCCTGTTATTTTTAATTCAGCTAACATTGTCATATGATCATCAATTGGCAAATTATTTATTAAATTGTGATGAATTGATTTTTCCAAAAGTCGCTCTGAAATTTCAATTCTTTCAAAGAGAACATTTTTCACGTAAGATCGTTGTATCATTTCATTTAAAATTTTCCAGAATTTTTCACTCATTAATTCGAGGGGGAAAATTTGCAAAAGATAATCATAAAATGTATTCCAGAAATATGGAATTTCATTACGATGTTTCGATGAAAAATATTGTAAGACTTGAATTAAATCATCCTCGGTTTCATTAACTTTACATGTGTATAATAATTTTCCAGTGAGAGGTATACGATCCTCGACTTTTTTTGTCTTGGAAATCTCGTCCTTAATTATTGGTATTGATTCGTGTGCTGGTAAATAACAAATCCATGATTCATCCCAATTTTGCCAACGTCTATTTTCTTCTGTTTCGGTGATTAATTTTTTGCGGACAATTTTAATTCGATCCTCACTTGGTAACAGTAGTAACATTTTAATTGTTACCTTATTATCTAATGTCAGAAGATCTTTTCCATAAAGATTTTTAAAAGTATTCAAAATTAAGGGTAATTTTATTTCCTTTGGTTGATACTCGAGATGTTTAAGAATTTCATCAAAATAGAAGTCCTCATATTTTTTTGGGAATAAATTTTTGAACATCAATTCAAATTGTTCTTTATTTAATTTTTTCGTGACAAGTTGCAGTGGTAATATGGAGAGAAATATTTTTGGTGTATTTATTAAAGCATCGACACCTTTTTTACTATCCAAAAAATATTCAGAACATTTTTTTCCTAATTTAATGTTCAATGAATTTTCGTGAGAGTTGATAATATCGATGAAGTCGTTAACGTAGTTTTTTATTAATTTTTGTAAAATCTCGTTGTAATCTTTGATATTAGCGGCGTTGACGACGCGTTCTTTGGTGGGAGCCGGTGATCCAAATTTTAAATAATTAATAACCAATTCCGGATATTTTGAAAAAAGACGTGTCACTAATTTTTTTGGTAAAATTATATTTTTGTTTTTGATGATTTCCGCGAGATAAGTTTCACTGCATGCTGATAGAAGTGGTTTAGCTTGCTTTGAATTGTAAAGTTTTAATAGACCCACGTAAAATTCTTCTGCAAGAATATACTCTTTTTTGTGTCCTAAATTTTGTGACAAGCGTTTTATGATACTTGTTCTTGTACTTAATGAAACTTCAGGGAATATATTTTTTGAAAAATAATTGAAATTCGTAATCGACTTTGTACTACCGTCGAACATCCAATCCGCTTGTAATGCTCTATTTATTATCACAGCATCATCTGATTTTAAAGCTAGAATAATATCTTCCGATTTTTTTTCAATTTTCGCAATTTCTGTTGTAATTAGAGGTTCCAAAATTTTAGGAATTTCAGATCCATACATTGTTTGTGATTTTAAATCACCCGGCACTTTCTTGTGTTTAATTGTTTGATTTACTATTTCATTGAGTGATTCATATTTTTCTTTAGCCGTTTTTCCAGGAATACCTTGAATCGCATCCAAATATGGTGATTTTGAATCCATTTTTTCTGTTTTTTTTTGTGATTCCTGTCAAATTTTCTCTCTATTTGCGCATCAATGGAAACCTTTAAGTAATAATCAAAATCTCTGTATTAGTTTTTGTAGAAACTCTTCCGCTTATAAAATAATAATTTGGAAAAGCCAAAAAAAAACTAAAAAATTAATATCACAAAAAGAATTGAATTCAGGCGAGAAATTATAATCATAAAAAGAATGATTGAATTTGCAAGATTAACAAATTTTGCAGAATTAATTCACATTCTTAAAATGAATTAATTCGTAAGTTTTTAAATGAATTTACAAATAATGATGATAAAAGTGTTCAATATTGACCAAATGTTAGTCGATCTCATTCGATATTTTATTTTTTCCTCATGTAAAATTTTAACATTAACTTTATTTTTAAAAAAAGTAAATAAAGCTAAAAGGAAATATTTAACAGTGCATGAAAGTATTAATATTACAAAATGTTAATTTATTATCATTAGTGCAAAAAGGTTAATTTACTTGATATTAATAAAAAGAATTAAAAACTAATTACATTTTGAAGAATCAAAATGCGAATTCTGATACTAAACATATTGCTAAATTGACTTTTCAAAATTTCATATATAAAAGTCTGAGAAATTAGCGTACAATTTGAGGAAAACTATTGATAAAATGTTCATTTACAATATACATAAAAAATAAAAAAATAGAAACCTTTTACGGTGTACAGAAACATTTGAAAGTTCATGACAAAAATGGAAACTATTTTAAGTAAGCCATTGAAATGAAATTCCATAAACAAAAAAACTAAATGCATAAAACTAAAATTTGACTGTTTTTGCGATTTAATTAATAAATATGATGTATATGCGTACGTGTATTATTTAAAACATGACTCAACCGGCTAAAAGATTTGAGGTTAAGATAACGAAAAAATGCGTCACTATATTTTAGATTTTCATTATAAATAAAAAATAATACGTACAAAAATATCTGCTTCGTTTAGATTTCAAATGTTATTATTTAAAAATGAAAAAACTGCGAATTTCTCTTCAAAATTATCCAAAAAAATAAACCAGACGTCTGCACAAAACAAGATAGAATAACGGAATGTAAATGGGCGTGTCAATTAACTGTGCGCATCCGCAAAACAATTGTAAACACTTTTATATATATAGCTGCAACGTATATTTAATGTTCAACTTTTATTTTCCTTTTAAATTTAATCAATACTGCTCATAATTGCTTTTTAAGTTTTTGCAATAAATTCTTTACCACAGATCGTTACTAACCTATAAATGATAAAAATCAACTGGAAACCAGCGCAACACTGAAGTATAGCTGGTTGCCTATCTACAGGAGATATATTAAATTTCAAAAAGATTTAAATTAATGATTTTATTAATTAAATAATTAATGTAAATAAAAAGAAAACAATCCTGTTAGTGATATATAAGGTTTTTGAATCATGAAATAATTGTTTTCAAGATAAATTTAGCTATAGACACCGTTAGCTTTGGAAATGTGCTCTGTCTAATTAATATGCATCAAAGGGATATGCTTCTAAGTCAATTATACTTCACTTCCAAGCCATACTAGATTAGTTTTACTAAATGAGTGGCCTTAATTCCACATACAATTATAAGTATCCTTATCTTAATTACCCTCCTGATTATTTGCAGCAGAAAAATATACTTTACTTTTATAAAAGTACGTTCGATAATTATTTTGAATACTTCTGATTAAAGAAAATATTTTTAAAAAATTCAACTAAATCTTTTAAATAATTAATTTTTACTTTAAAATAATTTTACATTCAAAAGTGGCGCGTTTTTAAAGAAACATGCTATAAGGGGGTGGTAGGGGTTTTAAAGGGTGCGTTGTAGTTTTCAATGTTGATGCTAGGGGTCGGAAAACGTTTTTCTCACAATTAACATGAAATCGCTAGGGTATAAGTAGATGGCCCTTCCGATGTTTAAGTAACTCTGGTTCCCCTTCAAAATGCGTATAAATCTTTCGCCTTTTACTAAAGATTTCCGTGGGGGGGAACACTGATGAGTCTTAACTCAAATTTTTTGTGTACCCTGCTATTAAGCGGGGTCGTTAGATAATTGAAAACATAATAATTTTTTCTATTCTTCCGTTATTCATGAAAATGAATAAGTCCTGAATTAATTAACTTTGAATGAATAACTATTCGTTTAAGCAAAAGTTAATTGATTAAATATTTATTAATATTTTATTCTTTATACTTTTCATGTATTTTTCTTCCTTTTTTTAATGCCGTGAAATTTTTTTTACTGTGTTATATCGTTTTTGTTTTTTCTCAATTTAAAATTCACTATTCCTTCTTAATAAAGTTTATAACATTTAATAAACAAGATCCATTAGCTCAGTTGGTCAGAGCGTCGCGATTTGTTTTGCGAAGGACGCGGGTTCAATCCCCACATGGATCATAATTATTTTTATTTTTTTATATAAATTCTCTTGTTTATATAAATAAACAATTTTTATTACTACGTGATTTTTAAATTGTTTTTAACTTCATAACGTACGCCACATTAGGAAATGTTTTCAATTTTAATTAATTATTATAATTATAATTAATATAATTAATAATATGAAATTGTTATAAATAATTTTTGATTTATTAATGTAATTATCATTTTTCAGTAACGGCATTCAAATATTGTGAACCAAATGGTACATGGTTTCAACATCCGGATTCGCAAAAAGTTTGGAGTAACTACACAACATGCATCAATATTGCAGATCTTGGTGTAGGTACAATTTTTAAATAATTTTTTTCAGTAAAATCCTCTATCTCTAAAATTTTAATATGAAATATAATATTCTTGTATTATATAATAATAATGGAATATTAGAGAGAACATTTTTAAACGAGAATGAAATTTAAATCCTTTCAAAAAGACGAAAAAATTGCGCTTATCATTTTTTATTTTAAATTTATTTTGTTTGTATTTATCTCATAATTTATCGGAATTTTATTTTAATATTTTTAATATTAAATGTTTATCTAAAAGCTTTTATCGTATTAACAAAGAAATGTATATGTATTTGTAAATAAATAAATTAATCAGTTTTGAAAATAAATTATAAATTTCTTTTTATCTTTCTATTTCTTTAGTTTAAGTTACCAATAATTTTTACTAATTACTAATAAAATTTATTTTTCTTTTTTAAATTCCAGTGGCAACAAGATCTAAATATTGTCTACGAAGTCGGATATTCAATATCATTGATCGCTCTATTAGTGTCTCTCGGTATCTTGATATATTTCCGGTAAGTTATTTATTATTCAATGATAATTGTAAAAAAACGAATTAATTTATAATTTCACTTACTTGACGTTTTCAGATCTTTAAGATGTACCCGAATAATCCTTCACATGAATCTATTTGCATCCTTTGCCGTCAATAATGCCTTGTGGTTAATTTGGTACGGATTCGTTGTGGCAAATCCTGACGTTCTTTTAAATAACGGAGTAAGTATTAAATTTTCCTAAATAATTTTCTGAAAATAAAATTATTAAATTAAAAAAATTAATGACCAACATTGGACAAAAAAAAATGTAGGATACATAATATTTGTCAAATATAAACTTAATTAAGAAACATTTTGTTTAATAAAATTATTCTATACCTGAATTATTATTATTATTATTATTCTTTTAATCCATTTTATTTTCTTGCAGGTAATTTGTCGGCTTCTCCATATAATTCTTCACTATTTTTTAATCTCGAATTACTCGTGGATGCTGTGCGAAGGATTTTATTTGCACACAATACTCGTGAGTGCTTTTACAAATGAGCAAAAATTATTGAAATTACTCGTGAGTTTTGGATGGCTTCTTCCGGGAATCATTGTGATTGTTTACTCCATATTGAGGATGATTAGCGATGATCCAATCGATACAACTCAGTGAGTTTTTGTTTTTTTTTTGCATAAAATTCATCATTTAATCAAAAATAAATCAAAACAGAAGCTGAAACATATAGAAAATATTTTTAAAAAATCAGTGAAAAAATAATTAAAACATTTTTACAAGTCTTGTTGAAAGAAAAGGTAAAAACAAAAGAATATATCAATAATGGCAAATATCTTATGCATGAAAATTGTTGTTGATAAGTTAAATATTCATGATCAGACCACAAGTTTGATACTATCAACATTCAGGATGAAGAATTCGATTAGGTTCTTTCTACGGAGGCTGAAGCATCAAACCCATCATTCTCAAAGTAAATTGAAGGTCCTCTGAGAGGAAATTGAATTTACTATCTATCATCCATACATAATCTCAAAATTTATTTTAAATTAGATCATTTCTTGTTTTATTTCCAATTCAAAGTAATGACATCTTTATCGATTTCTGATTAATTGAGATTCTTTTTTAAAAAAAATATTTTGGTCTTGAATTTTTTTGTTTGGTTTCTTTTTTTTCGAATTTTGCAGATGTTGGATGAATGAAGGAAGTTACATGAAAGTTTTAATATATCCAGTGTGTGTTTCAACTTTGCTCAATTTAATATTTCTTTGTAACATTGTTCGAGTTCTTATAACTAAACTCAGGAATGGTCCAGCCATTGGAACACGACCAACTCGTGCAATGATCCAGGCATTTAGGTATTTTTTTTAAATTCATTTCACAGGGACAAAATAAATCCCTAAAGGCTTGATAACTAAATTATGTTTTAAATACATTGAAAAGTTTTTTTTTGTTTTAATTTGTTTAAAACGTTGAGAAATAAAAATAATCAACTTTTTGTAATATTTTAGAGCAACTTTGTTGTTAGTTCCACTTTTGGGTCTTCACTATCTTTTGATAGGATTTCGACCTCCTAAAGAACATCCATGGGAACAACCGTTTGAAATTATTTCTGCAATTACAGCTTCCTTTCAGGTGATTATACGAAAAATAAATAAATGTAATAAAAAAAACTTTCAAATCTAAAATGTAATTTTTTTCAGGGTCTTTGTGTAGCAATACTTTTCTGCTTTTGCAATGGCGAGGTAAATATTAATTCAAACTTTAATAATTTAAATTAATTGAAAGCAAGCAAATTTGATTTTTTTTAAATTAATTTTTTATTTTAATATACGTATATAAATATTTTAAATTCTTTAATTTACCTGGTGACTTGTAACTGAAGAGAATTCATTGCAGGTGATAGCCCATTTTAAGAGAAGATGGGAAGCATCAGTATTCGTCAGAAAACGAGCGACTTCTTGCACGACCACAACAAATGTCTCGGTAAATATTCAAAAAAATTGTTTTTTAATTCGCTAATAGCAATTATGCGTTTTTTACGAACATTGATCATCTTGCCTTCATCTTCCTCTTTCTTTCTCCTGCCTGTGAATAATTAAAAATTACTTTTACTCTATTTCTTTAAATTAAAAAGGGGGAAAAAAATTATTAGAATTAAAAGAAAACAAAAATGATTAATTATTAATGCAATATTGTTTTAGTACCTAAGTCGAAAATCGAAAGTTGGATGTTTATGCATGGACCGCCAATGGTGCAATGCGGACTAGTGAAATCCCTTCTTCGACGAGAACTCTCTATCTGTCTCTCTCCTTCAACTGTATCATCAAAAGAAAAAAAAAATGCATACCTTTTTTCGATGTCTATTCAAATGGAAATCCGTGTCCCGTCTTTAATGTAATTTGAACTAACTGTCCATGTGAAACTAATTAACAATTTTCCGTCCGTATCGTGCCAATGGCTGGTTAAGTCAAGTCCATTGTGGGGGATGTTGACTGTTTCAGTATATCCGATCAAACGCAGGTCCGGTGTCGGGAGAGGAAAAAGTATGACTATGAATCAGCTCCAACCTGTGATCCAAGAGACACCGATCCAACATCCGTCATTAACGAGAGATGAAGATTGATTTCCACTCGAATTAAAATACACAAATGTAAAAATTCTTTTTTTTATACATATATATATAATATATTTATGAAAACGTTACTTTTAAAATATTTCATATTTCTTAAACTTATTTTTTATAACGCTGTGTACAAATGTTTACTTATATGTTATATATATATAAGCTTGACCAGTTTATAAATTTAAAGTTTAGAAAAATTTAAGTCTTACCAAAAGAATATTGTTAAAAATAAAGTCGGATAGTTAAGCATATCACGTAAAATAGGTATTTATAAAGTAAATTATGTACTTATAATTAAGTTTTGTAAAAAAAGAAAATGTTAGCGAAATTTTGATAAATATAAGTGACAATGAAACGAAAAATTTTAGAATTTTTCTTCAAATTTAAAAAAAAAATTTAACATTTTTTGCGCAATTAAAGAAATTTTCTTATTGTTTCCACTATATTACTTAAAAATCTAGAAAATTGTGAGTAAACTGTCAATTAATCTCTTTAAACTGTTACCAATTTTATTTTTCACATTTATTTCCAGAACAATAAATAAAATAATCTAGAATTTACATAACGTTCTTTGAATTAAAATTAGATAATATCGCTTCGGATAAGGTACAAAATGTTCATAACATTACTATCTAACTTGCATTAAACTGACATTCTTAGAATCTAGAATCGTATTTATAAATTAAATGTTCAGTTCAATATTCTTTCCACACTATCAATTCACTCACATTTTGAAAAAATATACGAGTTAAAAAATTCTTTAAACAATTTAGACATTATTTCTACATGTAAAAATAATGTTGTCTTTTTTTACTTTTCTTCATTTGTAAATATATTTAAAAAGTTTTTTCTTCAATTTTTCTAGTTTGTTAAAAAAGAATGAGTAATAGCAGGTAGTTTAAAAAAAATCCTTAAAATTAAAATACTTAAGGCCAGAGTAAATTTGCTATCCTTGGAAGCAGGAATGACATGATTATAGTTGACAGGAGATTAACACTATGATTATCCAAAATTTGCTTCCCACAAATGTGTTTCACGCCTTTACCTGGTTTCTCAACGACTTTCCCTTTCTCGTCAATTCCTGAATATTTTTATTATTATTTTTCTATTTAAATTTCTACTTCAATTAATTATTCAAAATCCCATTTAATTTAAAAAAAAATACAAATTATTTAAATTGATGAACAATTTTTTTAATCAAGTAATTTTAATTTTAGATTAGAAAAAATTTTTTTCAAGAGAAGAGAAATTTTTATTTACCAGAATATTGAAGAGTGGCTCCAAGAATTGAGTCAATAATGCTTCCCAAGAGTCCGCTGATTCCGCCTGCAACGATGATGGGCCATTGAGGAGAAGCTAATTCTAAAACTGACGAATCCACAGTATAAAGCACAGCCAAATAATGAAATAAACCGACAAATAAACCGCCCAAAAGTGACACCACAAGTCCAACACAAGAAACACCGCCATTTGTTCCTGTAACATTAATTATTTATCATTTGAAAAATAATTTCTGTAAATAATTATCAATTAATCCGCATTAACCTCTTGGTACTCGTTTTCGATTTGTAATGAGAAATGGATCTGAATCGCCAATTACTGTTCCCAATTCCGATGCCCACGTGTCCCCATTACAACAAGCTAAAGCACCTGTAAGTAATATTCAAATACAAAATTTATTACATTTAGGAATAAATTAATTTTCGAGATTAAAATGAGATATTACCCAGTATTCCTATTGATAACCAGGAACTTCGGTAGTCTTTAACAAAATCAATCGGTCGTTCACCACAACCCACGTCTAATAAATAAAGTAAAGCTAATTGCGAAGCCATTCCTCCGTTACACAAAACTTGTATCCAATTTCTCTGTCCACCTTCCTTAAATTCACAATCAATTCTTCTTTTCTTCTCCATGCGAAATTTCGTCGCCTTTGACGAACTAACGAAAAATGCCATTAAACATGCCAAATGTGCAAAACTCGTTAAAGTCAGAATAAAACCTGTCAAAAGTCCTGTTTCAAAAAATATACAAATATTTTAGACATGTTATAAAAAAATATTATAATTTTCTTCAAAAGAAAAAAATAATAAACAAATGACTAATAAATTTATTTATAACATTTTACATACCAAGAAAAGCTCCACTTGCATCTAAACTTTTTTTCTTTAATCCCCAGATAATGAATAAAAGAGGAATAACAACGGAAGCGAGCCATCTCCAGGGAGAAATAACAGGATAACCTAAAAAAATTTGAGGTTATGTATCCCATTGTTTTTTTAACGATTTAAAGGTAAAATATGAAGTGAAAGATGTGTTTTTTCACGTTTTATATAAATCTTACTGTCACACCTTCAAAATAATGTTCCGAATCAGGTGAGATAAATTTATAAACAACATTTATAATCCAAAACATCATTGAAATTGGAATAGCAAATGCACTCAATAAAACCGGCATTAGCATTACAGATGATTTTCGGTTCTCGGTATTCCGACACATTGTTAAAAATAATTATTATAATTAAGTACACTTAATGACACTTGGATTCAATGATTGACAATGACCCTCAACAGGTGCCAACTGCCAAAAAATGATGTTTGTGCCACGTGAACATTGAACTCCATTCGGTTATGTTTTCAATGTGTTTTTAATCACAAAGGCCGAGACATGTCTTGTGACGTCGTCACGAGACGTCAGAACGTTTTTACACATTAAAATTCAAAAAAATCAACTTGTTTTTATCTTCTAGAATTTTACATTTAACACTTTTAAACACAAACAAGTTTATGTAATTGAATTTTTTTTTACAATTTCCGAGTCTATAGTGAGAGGATTATATTGTATATAAAATATTATTAATAACATTAATATTTACGTTCTTGAAAATAGGTTTAAAATTATTAAATTTATTATTAAACTTCAGGAGGAAGACAATGACGTAGACTACGTTAATCATGAGAAAATTTTTTCTCATTTGACTCTAGTAGTTTTGTAACATTCAGAGGTTATAATCAGTTGAGTGTGGTTATTATTTTTTGCCATTTATTATTAATTTAACGTTTTAAATTCTACTTGAATTTCAGAAGATAAAATGGATATGCATGACGTAATTCACGTGGAAATCTGTCAGAAGGATGACAGGTAAATTCATTTATTTTTGATAACTACTTTGTCGGCTTTGTCTTTGTTATCACGCCGCGTGCTTTATAAAAAATTTCACTATTGTTTAATTTTTAATTGTTCATGTGATTTTTTATCTTTAATTTATTTACTAAATCTTATGACTAATTGAAATAGAAATTTTTTCGTAAAATCTCTTTCCAATTGTTTTTATTGTCTAATATGATGAAATTATTTGAGGTTATAAATACTTGCTATATATTAATTAAATTGTTTATTGCAGTATGCTATCTCGAAGTGACATAGAAGAAGTAGTAAGAGCCGAATTAAGCTCTTTGGATGAAGTTACTTTAAATGTATCAATACCTGGGGAACAATTTTCCAAGGACATTGTTAAAGATCATATTCAATCAGTAATTTGCTCTTGTAACAATCCTGAGGTAATAAAATGTTAATTTAAAAATACGGAAAAAATATCCTTTACAAAAACGGGGCAAAATTTTTATTGACAAATGAATTTCTTCACAGAGGACACACATGAAAATCCATAGTAGCAATCTAAAAGTTTATGTTTATCGATTAACTGAAGAAAGTGCAGCGACCGAGACAATTCGTAGTGAAACTGATGAGATGGCTGCTGCATCTCATTGGATTCTTCCATCGAAAGAATTTCACGGTCTTTGGGAAAATCTTATTTATGAATCCGATATTAAAGAGCATGTAAGTGTTTATTTTTTTGTTACATTCTTGGTTACCACTTTCTATTACTATTTATTATTTATTGTAGCTTTTGCATTTTGTGGAGACGACAATGTTATTTTCGGATCGAAAGGTCGATCAGAATATAATAAGTTGGAATAAAGTGATTCTTCTTCATGGACCACCTGGCACAGGAAAGACAAGTTTGTGCAAAGCTATCGCACAAAAAGCAGCAATTCGTTTAAGCAATTATTACACTCATGGCGAGCTCATTGAAATAAACAGTCACAGTTTATTCTCCAAATGGTTTTCAGAGGTTATTTTTCTTTTCGTTTAATTTATTCACAATTAAAAGTGCATAAAGAAAATAAAACATTTCTCTTATTTGTTAACAGAGTGGTAAACTTGTAATGAAACTATTCGACGAGGTAAAAAGTCTTCTGGAAGATCCAAGAGCCCTCGTTTGTGTTTTAATTGACGAGGTTGAATCTCTTGCTCACGCGAGAAAATCATGCACAAATGGTACTGAACCCAGTGACGCAATTCGAGTTGTAAATGCATTATTAACACAACTGGATCAAATAAAAAAATATTCAAATGTTATAATACTTACGACAAGTAACGTGACTGAAGCTATTGATTTGGCGTTCATTGATCGCGCTGATCTTAAACAATTCATTGGTCTTCCAAGCGAGCAGGCAATTTACAAAATTTATCAATCTTGCATTAAGGAACTAATGAGGGTGAGCATCCAATTAATTCATAATTATATATTTAAATGAATATTAACTTAAATTTACATTAAAATATTATTTTTCAATTTTCCAGACTGGTTTTATAGAGACAGAAGCTCTATGCGATATTGCGCACTTAAAAAAATTTGGATACGAAGAAAACAGTGAAACGAGACACAGTTTAAAATTACTGGAATTAAGTAAACAAAGTGTGGGAATGAGTGGACGAGCTTTAAGAAAAATTCCTTTCTTGGCTCACGCACTTTATACACATTCGGCAAAATGTCCAGTTGCTCGTTTTTTAAGAGCCATGCATCTTGCTGTCGAAAAGCAGAGAGAAGAAGAAATCTCTTAAAAAAAGACAGGTTTATATGTCCTTTTATTTTTTTTATTTGCTCCTAATTTTTTTCTTACTTTAAAGCTTTAAATATTTATGCTTTTGACATAACATCGCAACATTTTTTTTCTGAGTTATCGTTACTCAAAATTGAATTCTTATTTTAAGCGATGTTTAAAGTTAAGTTATTTTAATATTTATATAAATTGCAAAAATGCTGAAACAAAGAAATATTCAGTATTTTTTCTAAACTACAGTATTTTCCTGTACAAGCACTTTTGAAGTTTTAAAAATTATCATTTTAGGAAAAGTGACACTTATCGAGTGCCTTATTAGTGCTTAATGACGTTTTTGATACTGGAATTTTTATTAACTTTAATTAGTCATCGTAACTCGTAATAAGCTATAATAATTTATAAAGTTTTTATTTATTTTTCAAAAGAAAAAGATACGAGGGGGAGAGAACGATATTTGTAAACCGCACATTTTAAAAATATATTTAAGTTAAAACTAATTAAAATTTTATTAGTTTTAATTTTATCCCTAATCAATGTAATCTATAATTTTTATTTTCGCGCCTTTCTGATATTTTATATTTCGCGCCATTATTTTATTAGTGAATGAAAATATGCGTTGATAGCACTGGCGGGAAAATCAGAAATAGATTTCAATTTATATTACTTATTATCTCAATTAATAGAAATTATAAAAAATTGATTCATTTTTAATGAATTATAATGAAATATTCTGTTTACATATTTGAAAACTTGTTTTAAAATGTATTATTTTAGTAAATATTTGAATTTGAAAATATAACTAACAGCGCCTTTGATTACTACTGGCGGTGAAATATCGAACCATAGTTTTGGCGCAATTTCTCTCCCTCTCTCTTAATTTTCTTGTTCAATGACTAAAGTTGATTTTTGCGTGGCACGTCGCATTAGTGGTTAAGCTGCAAAACGTTAATGTTTTCAGTTATTTAAAGGCGCCAATACGTGATGGTTGTGTTTTCCCGGTGAGGAATTATTTGTGGTGTGTGCCGATAAAAAAGTACCGCAAGACGACAAAAAAAACCTTTGAAAATCAACTCAATTTATCACGGGATTGACGAGCTTTCTTGTGAATTTGTTTACCCTGTGAAATAGTGATTAGTTCTAGAGTTAAACCTTAACAGTGAATGCAAAAGAAGACCGGAGTGATAGCGGAATAAAATAATTTTGTCATCATATAATGTCGCAGCGCGACACTGTAATACACCTTGTTGCCGGAGGGTGGGTCATTTTAAATATAAATAATCATCTCACAGTTTAAACATAACGATACCATGTTTTTCAACATTAGAAATTCCATCTTGAAAAATAATCTCTACATGTAACCGGTTTCCTTTTTAATCATGAAATTCCGTTTATTTTCAAACCTCCATCTTTCTATAGACTTTCTCTCCGTTTTGTTGACATTGATTTAATATTTAGCAATCTACTGGAAATTGATAAGAGAATTAAAAAAAGGAGGTAAACAATGATAAGTGAGAAATATAGTCAGATCGTCTCATTGTTACTGTTTTACAATTGTCCGATTTTCTTTGACATTAACGAAATTACTTCACAGTAATTTGTGCAACTACATTGTTACCAATTTATTTTATAAAAGTTTACCTGAAAAAAAGCAAGACAAACAAATCAATTTGTTCATAGACATTCCAAAAACCAAGACCTAGGACAATACTTATAACGTAATGTGCGACACAGATTCTATTGCGCAGTGTCGAAAATATTACAATTTGTAGTTTTATAACGTGGTTATTTTCTAAACATCGATTTTTAATAAAGATTAAATTTATTTTTTTTATCTATTTTTTGCTTCTTTAACTTTATAATTTGCATAAAATAATTTTGTAGATTTCTTTCACTCTTGATTCTTGTTTTAAAGTAATCCATCTGATCATTATTTGATTACATCATATGTGATAAAAGTGCACTGACCTAATTTTGATTAAAAAACAAACAAAAATTTATTTTCTGTAATTATTTATTTGACGAAAAAAAAGTGCCTTTATTGGAAAAATTTGAACCGAATTATTTCATTTTAAAAAGAGTTATATAGATTTTTTATTGTTGTTGTTGTTGACATTTTCGAAACTTAAGTAAGAAAGAGAGCAAAAGTGCAAAAATTTAACAATATACAATTATTTTGCGATACTGTTGATGAGTAATTCTATTCGATACGAAAAATATGCCACATTTCTAAGTTTCTTATCTAAATAATATTTATTTTTGTTTTTCCCTTATTATGAATTATTTATTAATATTTTTACGAAATATCCGATTCATTTATTTTGGTAAAACAATTAAACAATTAAATTAAACAAAACAATTAATATTCTTTTTATGACTGCGCAGTTTCTTTATCATAAATGCAATATTGTTAAAAAAAAAATTGTTACTTAGGGGAGGGGGGGGGGGCATAATTTTCCCTAAATTGTTTTGCTATGAAAACTTGAGCATTAGATGCATTTTTTTTTATTTGTTTAAAGAGCCGGTAAACAACAACATACTATACGTTGTTTGTGTTTTGAAGTGGCAGTATGCCGACTCGACAGATTATACTACAGTCAGAGACTTCCTGAGCTATATTTAGAAATATACGATGAATTCTAGCCGGTTCGATGTGTAAAAGTGTGTATATAGGTTCAATGATTGTAAAAATACATATAGACGGAATTTTATACACCTGTATATGTAACCGGTCTTACCTTCTCTTTCAAATTTCTCGCCTCAATATCTCACGTGGATCGATTTTACAAATTATGAGCCTCTAATTGGTGTAAAAAACATTTACCAATATAACTTACTTTGTTGTTTTAGACAATTTAACACTTTCTTTACAATACAGTCAATTTATTTTTTTTTTTTAAAGTAACTCTTGCAAAATTTATAAAAAGTAAAATAATTTTCAAAAAAAAAATGGTATAAAATTGCGAGAAAGAAAAAATGATCCTTTTTTTAATCTGTGGATGAAAATTATTAATTTTTTTTATCAATATTGATAAGTAATTTATATAATTTAATTTGCGCAGAGTTGCTGGAACAGTGGGTGCTATTGCAACTTGTCCTCTTGAAGTTGTTAAAACACGATTGCAATCTTCTACCTCTGGCTTCTATCCACCTGGAAACAAGGAATTTATTTCCGGCCATTTTACTTGTAAAACATTTTCAAATCAGCCTCAAAGACGATTATGTACTGGTGATATACCAAGGTATTTTTTTGCACTATTAATTTTGTCTCAATTACTGCAAAAAAGAGAAAAAATTCTAATTATGTAGTTTTAGTAATTATAAAAGAAAGAAATAAATAGTTTTTTCCTTTTTCTCAGGTATTCGATGATCCTGTCGCATTATGGAACATCGAACAGTGCTCCACATTCACATACTCCAAATTTCATTCATTGTATAAAATATATCATAGACAACGAAGGATATCGAGCCTTATTTAAGGGACTAGGACCAAATCTCGTCGGTGTTGCGCCTTCAAGAGCAATTTATTTTTGCACATATTCACAAAGCAAGGGCTTCTTCAATTCATGTTTACCTCCTGACAGTCCAGTTGTTCACGTCTGCTCCGCATCATGTGCCGGTTAGTAAAAAAAAACTGTTTTCCATTTTATTTCTTCTTGAATATTTATAATTAATTTGGCTCTTGTCCTTTTAATATTAATTGAAAGACATCAATATTCTAAAATTGTCTTTCTATAAATTGAAGTATAATTTAAAGTATGTATTAATAAACATTGTCAACATCTTTATAGAAGGGGGGAAGAAATGGAATTTCTCGAGAAAAATTTTTTCTTTAAGAATCTAATTTAAATGAGATCATTTAAATCGTTACGCGTTAAATTATTTCTAGAGGAATAATTACACAAAATCTATTGTAATTAGTTTTTGTATAATCGAATTACGCGTATCATGGTGAGATAATGATTGCGAATGCGCGTCATTGATTTATTTTTATCAAAGGGCGTCTCTACGGACGTTGAATACACTTACGATTTCTCATGCACTCTGATCTTTTATTATTGTACAAAAATTGATAACTAGATACACTTGAGAATTTAATTATAAATCTATTGATATGTAATTATCAAATCGAAAATGAGAATTACTTTGAGACATTATGTAAAAGATTAGAGAAATTTAAGAAACACTAATTTGAATCCTAGTTTTTAATTTAATGTATATAAATATTGAATGCAGAATGTATTTTATTCAACTTGGAGTGAATGGATAGTACAATTTTTTTTCTCGTACATTTCCATCTCGTTGATAAATTCATAGCATCTCCAATTACGCAATGATCATTGAAAATAGTGATGAATTGCGCAACATTTAAATTCTTTTAGAGTTTATTAACATTTATTTAGAAGCAAATTATTCCCGAGCGGGATTTAAAAATTGTTTCTACTTAAAAAAAACTTATTCTACTTCTACTTATTCCCTTTAATAAATATATATATTTTAAACTATGAATTAGATCAAATAATCAATTGTGAATTATTCTTGAATGAATATATAAGAAGGCATTTTTTTACACATGTGTAATTTTATATGTACATATATATCATTCAATTAAAGCTAAGATATTCAGTTGTCTAACAAGTCCATAACTTGAAACTTGAACTCAGACACAATGGCTCGATGAAGATTTCTCTGCAGGGGAGACATTTGTCAAGTCATGCTCATCTGTTTACAACTTGTGGAACACGAGCTCAATCACTCGTTTAATGTACATATTACCTACATGCCTACATAATTTATCAGTGTATGCGTAACACCTATATGTATATTAAAAATGAGAGAATTGCACTCACACAATTGTAATCGTTTAACTTGTCAAACACACAGTCAATGAGAGACAATATTTTTTTTAATCTTTAAAAGTATCAAGTGTACATCGTGAAAAAAAAATTTGCGTTCAATATTTCACAAAAGGCCTGACAGAAAAAAAAATGTTAATTTCTTTTTAATAATAAGAATTTTATTTTTTATATTTAATATTATTTTTAATAAAATATAATATAATTTATTTGCAAATTAAGTGGCGGTGATTTCATATATTAATAGTGATTAACATATAAATAAATTTCAACTATTGAAAAATTAATTTTCTGCCTCTCGAATTCAATGATCGTATGTTGTTGATACTTAATTTATTTTTGATGCAATTACGTGGCAAGCGCAAAACAACATTACATTCATGACAACTATGACCTTTTTGCATAACTATTTGCTTCTAAGATTAAATCGTTTTAGTTAAAAACAAAAACACAAATAGGAAAAATATGCGTTTATGAGTGAATGAAAATTTTTTTTTTTTTTTTTTGAAAAATTATTTTTGTTTTCCTTTTAATGAAACACATTGTTTAACTTTCGAATTCTGATGGGAAAGTTTTATTCTTTAAAACATCGGAACATTGAACACAATTTCAGGTCTTTGCTCTCGCAAAATAAATTGCAAAACTGGAGAGAACCACGTGTTTAAAGTCACGTAGGCATTGAACTTAAAAGGGGGTGGCTGGGAGGATTGCACCTGGAAATCAATTTTTCATTTTCATTATAAATGACGATTTTTTTTTTATATATAATTTATTTTTTTTCAAATAAGTTAGTCACAAATTTTATTTCTAATTGGAAAATTAAAATCTGCTTGTTTCTTTTTAATTGAATACATTTTTTTTAGAAAATTATCAAAAATAGAATTTATTTGAAATAAAGGAATTGTTAAAAACAATATTAAATTTATAATTACAAAAAAAACTGGTTTTTTTTAGTTCTTTTTCTTTTGAGAATAGCAAATTAAGTTGTTTTTTAAAAATTTTGCATGCAACTTTGGTTTGAAAAATAAATGTGACTCTATAAACATTGTTGACACACGTTTAATTTTCATTGTTCTTGAATTAAATTGCGGGAAATAGTAAATACGTACATTGCACCTCTTTGAGTGAACGATCATATCGGAAAATATACGCGGCATTTACTATTAATAGTATCCAAGTCGTTGTTATTCATTGAAGCAATCAAGATGAATTGCCGGAAATAAAAAATATTAGTCATTTCTCAATTTTTTAAACGCATTTTTAATTCTATTAGGATAGTGTTAATGATTCTAATTTTTGAAAATTACTTTTCTCCTTTTATCTCTCGAAATTTGGAACATTATTAATTTTCAGAATGATTTCAGATTTAGAAAATTGAAACAAAGATTTGGTGATGTCGGCCGTACAGAATTAATTTGATGATTAATTAGCGATGATAAGATCATTAGCTCATTGGGATCGTGGTACAATTATAGAAATCATCATCATCATCATTGTCTAAAGCGCAATTAATTTGGGACATTTGGCCATATAACAGAGTTCTACTTTCAATTATACATTGTCGTAAACAATCTTTATAGATGCACATAAAAGAAGAAAATGAAAAACAGGTGATACGTGACTTGAGTCAGGAATCACACGTGCTGATTATTTCTTTGCATAATAAATCTTCTTTTAACATCTTTTCATAATAAATATTTTTTGTATTGTTTTTTTTTCTTATTTCTTTAATCACACTGATTGTCAGTAACTATCGTGTGTAATTTGAAAATTTTTCATCTCATTAACTTCCGGCCTTCATTTTCAAAGTATGATGAGAGTCTGTGTGTTCGGTCATTTTCTATATAATAGTTTCACTATTTTTAGATTAGCTATGTAAGCGAAAATACACCGATATTGCCCTTGACAATTTAGTGTCAACGGAGGTCGCGAATTAACTGTAATATGTATATCTGTTCTTCGAAAGTATTCAGCTTTTTTTTTGAGAACGATTTATACATAGAAATCTCTAAATAAAATTTTGCCTTCGACTTTTTCAAATTTCTAATCATTTTTCAATTTTTTATTGTAATTGACAAAAACAGATAATTGAAAATTTGATGAAAAATAAGAGAAATTTGAAAAAGGAAAATTAACTACTTAAAAACATAAACGAGTAATTTGAAAAAAATTCTGAATTTACTTTTAGATTTTAATGAGAAATTACAAGAATCGTTATTTTTATTTTAACCCGAAGTAAAATTATAAAAAAAAAAATTATTTCGTTTCTTATTTTTTTCTTTCTCTTTTTATTTTAAATTCTAAAAAAAAGATCTCACGGTCACATATTAATCTTTTACATTGATTTCTTAATCCGTTTTTGTGGATAGAAATTAATTACAAAGATTCGAAACTTATAAATTTGAAAACATTTTATTTCTGGCTTCTTCTTATTATATTATTTAGAGGCAAGATTCGTGTCAATTTATATATATATTTGTTAATATTTTCGTATCGTCACACTAATATATGGAAAATTTTTATTGAAATTCTTTTTCCAAATATTTATATAATTTGCAAGATTAGTACAATTTAAAATTTTCTTTTGTTTAAAAAATTATATTTTAACTTTCAAGACCTGCAAAACAAAAAAAAAATGCTTTTCAATTTTTCATGAACGTTATCAAGCACCATTTATTGACTGCACAAGGGTTTGACCCAGTTTATAAAAGTCATATAGAAAATATCTTAAGGAAAACAATAAAAAGATCAATGTATTTGATTGCATTGGTGAATTTGAAATTGTTTTTCCTCCTTATTAAGCAACAAAAAGAAAAAAAGAGAAATAAATAAAAACAAATTCAAATGAAAAGAAATTATAATTTCCGAAATTCAAACGGAAAAAAATTTAATCACTATTTTGATAACGAATACAAAAAAAAGAGAGAGAACGCAATAACAAACGTGCTTTTTGCTTAA
Organism: Leptopilina clavipes; assembly: GCA_001855655.1. Taxonomy (NCBI): domain Eukaryota; kingdom Metazoa; phylum Arthropoda; class Insecta; order Hymenoptera; family Figitidae; genus Leptopilina; species Leptopilina clavipes. The sequence goes on along the minus strand of JUFY01026587.1, from coordinate 5,774 downwards.
GTAAGCGCCTTTTTTCTAAAATTACATTGAGCACGTGACAATAATAATCTATTTTTTTACGCTGCATCTTAAATAAACAACTTTCCACTTTCGATGTCGAATATTCTTTTTGTAACTAATTTTTTCACAATGTTTAGAACAAAACAAAAACGAACTAATTATATCTATAGGTATCAATATTTATAATTTATAATGATAATTAATAATTACTTATTATTATTATTATTTACTATTAAACAATAATTAATAATTGAAACTATAATTAATTAATAATTGCAAATAATTGTAATATATATTGTTAATAAAATTGTTATTTTTCATTTTTTAGAAATATCAAAAATCACGAGAAAAGGGGAGAAATATTATGGAAGTGATTATATGATGCGGAATCGAAGAATTATGAAATAACGAATAACATTGACACACGTGATTATATAATATTGCAAGGAAATATTGGAATAGGTCGCGAGCAGAATCGCGTGATAGAAAGCCAAAAAAAGTTTTTCAACATTTTTTTTGTTTTTTGTTTTTTGATAATTGATTTTGTCATTATGATCGTTGACAAAAGCAAATTCTCATTTTATCATCTCGAGAGCTTTATAGATGAATAAAATGAAGCGTTAAAAAGTATCAAGCACAATGTCAGATGATGTTCATGAGCACTGACACAAGTGTCATTTATTTGCAAATATATACATTTGCCGCAAGGTAGAAACAGATGGGGCATTGCCCCGCAAATTTTCTTCTATATAAAAGTGGGTCAGCGGGTCGAACAAACGTCACTTCACGAGCTTTTTTATTGCTCAAGATGATAAAAATTTTTAATCTAAACCATACACAAAAACTAAATCTTTTTTTTTTCTTTCAAATAAAGACACGAATTTAACTTTGAAACAAAAAGAAAATTCGTTGTTTTTACATTTTGGAAAAGTAGAAATTAATGTTTAATTCCAATAATTTATTATATTTATTACCGATAATTTGAAATTATTTGTTGATTTTAATTAACTATTATTATGGAATTTTTCAGTAACATTATAATTTTTTGTGAAATGTAAAAACAAAAAATGAACAGTAAGAAATCTGTTGATTCGGGAGAAAGATTCTTAATTCTTGTATTGATAATAAATGAATTTAGTGATATTTTACAATAATTTCGAATCAAATTATTAAATTTCAGATAAAAAAAAATGAAAATCGATTCGTATTTGATAAATCACTGATGGGGGGTCATTAATTAAAGTTACTTATCGTTTGATAAATTTAAAAAGATTTAAGAAAAAAAAATGATCTGATTAAATTCAGGAATTTTTTATTTTATTTATTTTTATAAAAGTTCAGTTTAGTTAATTTAGAAGTCATTGAATTATTATTAATATTACTTAATTTCCAGAAATATCTTACAAATATTTCTAATATTTCTAATATACGTATTGAATGATTAATCTCGTAAAATGATAATATCTCAAGTACTCTACTTATCTATCGATGTCGAATTTTCCAAATTAGATAATTCTGTTATAATTTAAATAATAGAGTCTTAGAGGTCTATTTAACGCTTTTTTGAACAATTTATTTAATTGTTTTGAATTAAATTGAAATTTTTTTAAAATTGAATCTGTAGACGGGCTTAAGGAATTTTTATTTTGAAGAATTTTTATTTTATTTGTATAATAATTTTACGTAATTGTATTTTCAAAAAAAAAATCAAGCTCTGCTCAAGACCGAAGTGAAATTTGTCCTGTTGAGTGAATTTTTTTATTTTCATATTCATATATAGGACATTGATGTTTACAGGTTTTGTGGCGTGTACATCGACGAACCCGATTTGGTTCGTTAAAACAAGACTTCAGCTAGATCATCATTCAAATCGAGCTAGTGCCCTTGAATGTGTCCAGAGGATATATCGAAAATCGGTAAGAATTAATTAGACTTTCGATGCACTGGCAAAAATCGATTTTTTTCAAGATTAATAACGAATTTAATTTTAATTTCAGATTCCTGCAAAGCTTCACTAAAATAATTTATTGAATCACATACAGTCAAACCTCGATAATTACCGCAAAAAAAAAGAAAACAATAAAAAGGTTCGAAAATTCAAAATATCGATAGGAATTTTTTTTTTAGTAATGAATGGAAAAAGGGACAATTAGAGTTCGAATTATCGAAGTTCGACTGTATAGTTCTCAGCTCATTTGTTTTCATTTTTATTAATTAATTTATATTTAAATTTATTAATAACATTGTTGAATTCCATTGTCCATGGAATTAGTTTGATTTAATGAAACAAACTCTTTAAAATTAAAAAACAGTTTAATTCATTGAATCAAATAGTTTACACGTGTTAATTGCATGAATGTTAATTTATATCTTTTAAAATATCCATTTGTGTGTTAATTAACTTTTGTGTTTTGATGCAGAGCTTCGTTATAAATTCAACAAAATTTTCATCCCGTATTTATAATGAATAATAATGAATTTTATCACACAATTAAATCATTGTCGACGAAAAAAAGAAAAATGTGCTTCGATTTCTTATTGGCAAGGATTTGCAAGTTTCTTTCTTTCTTTCTAAAATTGGCCTCATGACCTACGAATAGGAATTGACTCCTAAAAATAGGAGGAAATAATGTTTTATGTAAACATGTGGCGTTATATCTCATGAAATATTTCTTCACTTTACTTTCATTGCCAAAATGAAAGAAATTTCAAATAAAAATTCAAAACGACGAATTTTTATTTCTTATAAGAAAGGGGAAGAAAAAAGTAAATAAATTTTGAAATGAATAAAATATCAATATACCGGTTTTGTTAGATTTCTTGAGAGGATGAAAGATGAGGAACGATGGGAAAAAATATTGTACAAATGCGAAACGATGGTGAAATTGTTTGTACACTTTTTGTGCACGCAGATGTTTCACGATTAAGTGATGAAGAAAAAAAAACACATTCTTTAGGGAAATAGGTAGATGTTGGCATATTTTATTTTATAAGATTAATTTAATTTCTTTTTATCTTTTGCGTGAAATGGAAATTAAATTTTAGGAATTATAGCAAAAAAAAAAGTTAATTTCACTTCGGAAAGTGACAAAAAAATTTATTTGTTTTTAAGTTAAAAAAATATATTCTTAATTGATGTTTCTCAATGAAACGAATAAATGGAGTCATTGACTTTTAATTTTTTTATAGGGTTTCCTCGGCTTCTACAAGGGCATCGTCGCGTCCTACTTTGGAATCAGCGAGACAGTCGTTCATTTCGTCATCTACGAGGCTGTCAAAGCTTGGCTTCTGACTCACAGGTCAACGGTGACTGAAAACGATGACTCGAAATCATCACGCGACTTTTTGGAGTTTATGGCAGCTGGAGCTTTTTCGAAAACAGTCGCTTCTTGTATTGCTTACCCTCATGGCAAGTATCAAAATTTATATTATTAGAGAATTGCTTTATAGGCAAATAGAGAATTAATCATCTTTCTTTACGATGAAATTTATTTGCGTATTAATTAATAAACAAATTTATTTCCTTATATAATTTAAACAAATTATTTTGCTTTCACGTAAATAAATTATTTTCTCTTAAATCTAAATTAATTTCTAAGTAAATAAATTAACTAAATTAATTTTCTTTAACGTAATTAATAAATCAATTACCTTGAAAGTAAAGGAGTAATTAACTCGAAACAATTACTTTTAAAGTAATTGGAGTATTAAACACCATTTTTTTTTTTTTGTTTGTTAAGACAAAATTAATTTTTAGATTATGTAAGATTTGCGCTTCAAAGGCCTTCGTGACTGTCTAGAAATATCTGAAATGTTTCAAAAAGTAAATTGCGTTTGAATTAAATTTTATCTGATGTTCTAGAATATCATTCTGACTCACGTGGTTTACGATACACGTTATTTTTTTCCATTCTCGACGATTTCTTTTTCTTTATGTTTTGCAGAACATAGATTTCTTTTTGTAAAATTTTCTTCTATCTCGTTTGTCCTTCATCAGTTGATCTAAATATAGCATGAGAAATTCATCTCCTCTTGCCAGAATTCTCAACTCTTGTTATCTAGTTTTGCATCGATTTTATGTTTCGCAAATCAATTTTATTTAGCCAAAATTTTTTAAAAATGAAAAAAGAATTTATTTTTCATTGAAACATATTAAAGTTTTTTGGAAAACTTCTTCTATTTATAGATGGAATATTTAATTTAATTGTTTTTTTAACGTTTAAAAAACAAAAATGTTGCAGAGGTGGCGAGGACAAGATTAAGAGAGGAGGGAACGAAATATCGTGGCTTTTGGCAAACTTTGAATACAGTTTGCGCGGAGGAGGGTGTTAGGGGATTATATCGAGGTTTATCGACGCAATTGATAAGACAAATACCAAATACCGCCATAATGATGTCGACATATGAGGCCGTTGTCTATGTTCTTTCGCGACATTTTCAACCGACAACCAATGTTCCCGGCACAACACAATTCTATAGCGAAACCAAAACCAAACAGGAGCTTGCTTAGGAATTGCTCACGGCTCGAGAATAAAGAGAGCCGTGACTAAAAAAATTAACTGATTAAAACTTTCAAATCTCTCATTTAAAAAAATAATGAAATCGAATTTTCCACAAAATTCAAGAAATATTTTTTCTCTTCAGGATTATTAATCTCTTTCTAAATGAAAACTTTTTCATCTCCCACAATATTTTAACATTTTTGTTTATTTTACATTTCTTTGATTGGCCCTTGCAAATAATTTTTCCCAGCAAACTTTTAAAAGTAAATTTCAATTTCTATTTAATTTGATAAGTATAAATATAAATATAATTTCTTAAAATGAACTAAATTTTTTTTTCAAATAATTTTTTCATATTTTCTAAATTTAGAATACAAATTTTATGAAACTTGATTGATTTAATTATAAACTAATTTTTCGTTGATTCTCTGAAATGAAGTCTGGAAAATTTACATCGAAAAAAAAGAAAAATTATATGAAAAATAAAATATAGTAAGATATTTATAGTTTTTAGAAACAGTTTTCTAATTTGAAAACTAAATAATAATGGGAGATATTTTCCAAAATTTATTCTTTTTTATTTATAAAATTTTTTAATTATTTGACTTAATTTTCCCGCTCATTTAAATCAGTTGATTTAAAAATTAAGAAAGATTATTTCTCAGTCATTAGTTTATGTTAAAGAAGAATTATTATCTTTCTAGTTCATAAAGCGCCAAGTCGATATTGTGTATATATATACATATATATATTAATAATAATAATGATAATTAAAAATCCAGAATCTACACGTAGATTCGGCACCCGTTTTTCTAAATAAGGAGATGTAAATAATTCGTATAAAAAATTGAATTAAGAGAGTATTATGCTTATAAACTCCTTATTTTACATTTTAGAGGATCGTTTCGCAAATGTGAAATACACTTTTTTCTTCATCAATATTTTCACAAGTGATAATTTTTACAACTAATTATAAACAAAACAAAAATGTTCAATGCAATTCTTGAAAATTGATATGTATTTGTGATTTCAGGTAATTTTTTTATTAATATTATTTTACATTTATTTTGAGAAATTATTATTTTTTACTATATGTAATTAAATAATATAGGAATTAATTCATTATATAATTACATTATATAAAAAATTGATTTCCGTCTTTCAAAATACACAAAAAAAATTTACGTTTCTTGTTTAATATATTTATATATATGTGTAAAACAGGAACATGAAATCCATCGCATTATTTTGACTTTCTTTTTTTTTTTTGTT
>JUFY01026585.1:0-15543 GCA_001855655.1 Leptopilina clavipes | reverse complement strand
TAGAAATTCAAAATCTGGAATAAAATAATTTCTTTTCGTTTTTTTTTATTTTTTGAGAACGTAAAATGGTTTATTATGTATCGAAGTTTTACAAATATTATCACACATTTGTTATGAATGTTTTTTTTCCAAAAATGGTTTTCTTATATATATTGTACAAATATAATTATACATGCGCGATAATGAATTAAATTCTATAGTTACATATTTATATAATATATAAATAATCGATTATCTTGTATAAAATTGGTATATAATTCGCGTTATATGTACAATAAGGGTTTTTCGCTAGTCGATCATAAAAAAAATGATTACATTTCGTTGATAAAGAAGATAAAAAGAAAAAAAAAATCTGATCCACATTCACGAAATACCCTTTTTTCACAATCAATAAATAATATCAATTCCGCACTGGTAGGCAAATATATGTAACTAAATTCATACTTTTGTGGTACAAAAAAAAAATATTCCCAAATTTCGCAGTCTCTTTTTTCATTTTAAGTTCGACTGGCAAAATGTTTTTTTTTAAATTATTTCTCTCGAAAAAAATAAACTGACTGCTTTCGAAAAAAAAATAGAAGAAATAAATTTTAAACGCAATCAGTGTCTAAAATAATATTATAATAATAATAATTATTATATAAAATTATATATAATAAATTATATATAATAGTAATATTAATAATTAATTAATTAATTAATAATAATTACAATAATAATATTAATAATTATTACAATTAAAAATAATTACATAATTTAATAATATCTTAAAGTAATAATTGTATGAACGTAATTTACATGTCTCTGAAAATGGAAAGCCCAAAGCGTGTAAAATTTATTAATAAATATACATATTATATAATATCGAAAAGCTAGAAAATCTCTAACGGCGGGAATTATTTTTTAACGTTTTTCGTTTACAATTGCGTATAAAGTGTTTTTTTTTTAAAGCGCTAGTTATTTTTTTTTTTGGACCTTCACTCAAACTTCTTCTTCGTTTTTTAATTGTATATATATAAAATATTTATTTAAATATAAAGAGAGAGAAAAAACATTCTTTTTATGTAATATTTATGTAATATTTTTCCAGAATAATGTAAAATATTATTAAAGTGTTTTTTATTATAAAAATTTTTTAAAATCCAGTCTTTGGAGGAAAATCCCCTTTTTAAAAATTTCAGTATAAAATTAACTGAAAATTTTTTTTCTTCAATTTAAGAAAATTGTGAAAAATGCTGCTTTTTTTCTTTCTTTTTTTTATACAAAATTTTTGCAAAATATTTTTTGCATTTAGAAAATAGACTTTTGTAAAAATGTTCAGAAAAAGTTGTGTTTGCAATTTTTTTTTTTTCACAATCGAAAAATTCTTTTTCCTTTTACCCGAAATTCGGTCCAAGTGAAAGTGTTTTTTTTTCTTTTCTATTATAAAGAGCATTCAGGGTGATATTTTTTACTTTCAATTACAATTTTTTCTAGAATTTATTTTCATTTGAAACAACTTTTATTATTGTAGTAAAATAAACCGATTTAGATAGAAAGAAAAAATTATTTCTATTTTGGAAAAATTCTAAGAAACAGAATAAAAAAAATTATTTATAAAATAAATAAAAATAAATAAATAAAAAAAGGACAAACAAAAAATAGAAAATAAAAAAAAATTGTTTTAGTAAAAAAAAATAGAAAGAAATTTTGGAAAAAAATTTATTCGAAAGAAAATTAATTCTTTAAATTATGAAAATATCACACGAAATAACTCTTTTATATGTTATAAATATTTTTTTCATTTACTAGCAGAGCGAGCAAGCTTCAGCTTTCGCAGAAAAGCTCGTGTGAAAAAACCGTGGTCTATTTTCATCCTATTATAATTATTATTTGCTTTTAATTGGAAAATAATTCCATTCAATGAGATCAATCGCAGGTATCTACGTTTAGAACATGTACATCGAAATAATAATTTCTTTCTAAAAGAAAAATTCATTTTCCTTAAAAAAAAAATAATTATATTTATATATATATATTTTTTTTTCATAAAGAAAAAAGAAAATTTTTTACTCATTCTGATTTGAATGAGACGATAATTTGCATTTTAGGCCGTTTGAACTTTTCAAGGCGTTTTTCTTTTCAATGACACTGAAATTTTTGTCTAGGTGTGTCAAAATACATTGCAAATCAATAATAATTTATTTCTTTTCTAAATTAAAAAATTATTTTTTTATGAGTCGAAAAGTGACAATCTTACAAAAATTATTTAAGAGAAAAATTTCAATTATTTTTAACAATTTTGCTAAATAATAATTATATTTAAACTATATTCTTCTATAAAAAAGAATTTAATATTTATTTTAATAATTTAAAAATTAATTTCAGTGCCATTTTTCAAGTTTTCAGCCTCGAGCGAATAGTGAAAAATGTTAATAACAATTTTACATATTTTAAAAATTAAACGTATTTTTTTTTACAAGCGCTTTCTCATTTTGGACATATATATGTATATATTTTTTTCATACTTAGACCAAAAAAACGCTGTTTATTTTAACATAAAAAAAAACTAACAAACATCCATGACTTTTCGTTGAAAAAAGTTTACAATTTTTTTCTCCTTTCCAAAAAAAGAAGCAGTCTTTAGTTTTTCGTCATGAACGCTTTGAAGCAAAAATGGCAGTTTCAAAATTTATTTTATATAAAAAAAACACGGGTATTTTCACACACTTTGGAACTCGAAGGGGAAAAAAATTTTTTTTTAAATCAAAGCATGCAAGGATATTTTTGTCCCTTTTCTAGGCCATTGCACACTTTTCACACACTAAGCGCGAAATGAATTAAAAAAAAACAGTTCTTCTATTTGGACCGAAAAAAATTTCTTTCTTTAAACTGCAATTTATCTGAATAATATTTATATTCAGGGAATATTATCGATTCATGCGCATCGATTTCACAATTCCTTAAAAGCTATTTTTCCCTCAATTGCAAATTTTTTTTTTTTAGTTCAAAGAATTATGTAATATTTCACTGGTTTTCGTCCTTTTCAATATTATTATTTTATCGTTGTTGTTATGCAAAATATTAAACGCTAACGCTAGCACCAGAGACAATTTAGGCCGCGTATTTTTCATTTTTTATGCAGTTAAGATTTTTTCTTACAAAAAATAATAATAAATAAATAATCAGATCTTACGTTTCTTTCGGATAAAAAAATAAAAGAAAATCCCGTGTTTGACTTTTAAGCGATCCTATTTATTCATACGTGTATAGATATGTAAAAGATAAGAATCGATTTTTACAAATTTACTTCATTTGTAAAAAAATTATTTCTCTTTCGATATAGTCATTAAAAAAAAATTAACACTGAAAATTGGAAAGATTTTTGTAAAATATTTAATTTTCTCCAATTTCGAAAGTTTAAAAAAAATGAATAATAACAATTTTAAAATTAATTTTTTTCCAAAAAAATGTTTTCTACTAAAAATTATTTTTTTTAAATATTTAAAATTTAATGTTTAATTTATCTGTTTTAAATTACATTTTTATATATTTAAATTTTATTTTTAAATTCACGTTAAAAACTTTTTTTTTCGAAATTTAAAATTTTATTTGAAATTTCGTTAAAATCTTTTTTAAATATAAAAATTGAAGAATTATTCTTCTAAAATTGAAAATTTCATTTACTTTTTCACTAGAGTAATAAATAAATAAAAAATAAAAATTTCATTTACTGTTTCACTAGAGTAGTAAATAAATAAAAAATAAAAATTTCATTTACTCTTTCACTAAAATAATAAATAAGCGAAAAATAAAAATTTTTCCAATTTGCAGTATTATAAAATTTTGTCGAAAATTCGAAAATGAATGTGAAAAATGACTCTCGCAAAAATTCTGTTGTGTACAAGAATTCGAATAAATTCTCCGAGAAATTAGAAATTAGAAATAAAATATTAAATAAATTAAAAAGAAACCACAAACTTGAGTATGTTTAACTAGTGGAATGCCACAGTCGTCTCTCAGATACTAACATTTAGAAATGCAATCAATTAAGGTGTATAAAACCCGATTGGAGATGGCACGTGGTAAATATATATATATTTTTTTTATGGAAAACACTCTAGCACTCAAATTCAGATGCAGTTATGGCATTCAAGTCTTTCATGAGCCCATCCAATGTGGCCATTTCTTGATTCAATTCTTCAGTGCTGTATGAAGGCTGTGAAAAAAGGCAGTTAATGTTAAGCCAAGTTTTTCCATTGTTTTTTAAACAAATAAATTTCCAACGTTAATTTAATTCACAAAAGTGATAATTAATTGTTTAATATTGGAGTGTATTATTAATTTTTTTTTTTTTGGTCTCATGCTCTACAGAAACATTTTACCTTTAGTCGTTCGACTTCCTCGGGTGTGTGATTTGTGCTCGATGCAGAAATGAGACGATTCTTCGTCAATTGACTGGTGCCGAGTGTTTTTTTGTAGGGACTTCCCGACATTGCCGGTCTTACTGTTACTTGGGAAGCTGTGACAAGAATTTTTTTTCGCCATTATTTCTAAATTCTTTTCCTCGGAAGTAAATAAAATATATAAAATGTAATTATTTTTTACAAACAATTTGATTTTCTTCTTCTTCTATTTTTAAATTTCCACAAGGAGATAAAAAGATAATTAAATAAATATTTAATAAACCTGCGTGTTTTTGTTGTGCTGGAGTGGAAGGCGCTGATTGTGGAGGTGGTGCGGGCACACTGAAGCTCTTCAGTGGATGTCCTTGCAGTCTCTTTGAACTATTACTATTTTCTGCACCGTCCCCAGTGCTATTCGTTGACTGATTACTATTTCCATAACGTCCCGAAGCGTATTGACCACTTCCGGTGTAATTCTGATTACTCGCATTGTACGTCAACTGAAATAATAAATTCAAAACTTCATTACAAAGAAAACAAAACAAAAAAATCAAAAATAGAATTTCAATTTTTTCCTTTTCATTAAAAAAAATTATTATAAAAAAATATTTTTTTTTCTCCTTTTTTTTTACCTAACGATTAATTTTTTGAACAATTATTAATTAATTTAACGAATATATTATTAAATAATAATATATATATATTAATAAATTAATATCTCATTAAATAAATAAATAAATATTCATTAATACAAAAATATTAATTTACTTTCAATGTCAATTAATTATTAAATTTTCATTTGAATAATAATAATTAAATATTTAATTTCTTTTCAAACATTGTGGTATAATTGAAAAATAAATAGTAAACTTACTTGACTCGGCATGGGCTCGTAATTACTAGTTACGTTACAAGAATCTGGATTCGATTCTGGTGTTGGTTCCAAAGTAATGTGCGCCCGATTAAGACTATATGGAGCTGCAGTGCGAGGATAATTTTGCCTGAGCGGTGCCACATCGCCACATGAACTGTGAATTGTCGACTGTGAAATGCTACTACTGTTCACAATTGGCGTTGCACTGGCTACTGCTGAAAAATAAAGAAAGAGAAAAAAACATAGCATTTCATTTTTTTTTTTTGCAAAATAACACAATAAATCTCAAATTTGAAAGTTTACAATATTAGAAAAAAAAACAAAAACCTAAAACAGAAAAAATATGTATTAAATAGGAACAAGTAATTTTTAAAATCATGCAAATATTTACCTGAAGAAGCTCAAAATTTTCTAGAATAAAATAAAAAAATAATTGATCGATTAAAATGAAAATAAATCTACTTACGCTGACTGAATTGTGCACTGTCAACTGGAAGGGTAATGAGTTTAGGTTTAGGTTTATGGCTTCCTCGATTCTGCTGTCGGCTCAGCGTCGAGCATTTCTCATCGTTGTTGCCTAATATTCAAAGGTGATGGGAAAAAAAACAAGAATACGAAAATCAGGATAATTGTAACAAAAATTAAACTAAGAAGAAAAAAAAACACCTTTACCAACGCAATAAATTTAGTAATAATAAATAATCATCGCGAAAATTATATTATTAAAACAAAAAAATTTGTGTATAATGAAGTTTTTTTCACATACGTAAAATAATGTGCAAGGAAACCTTAAAATTAAATATGTGAAAAGTGATTTGTGCTTTAAAAGTGAAGAATGCAATGCAATTTTCAGTTGTTTTTTCGCTTACCCATATAACTCGGTATGTAAGTACGTTTGTCCAGTGAACTTGAATTTCCATGCATACTTTCTTGATTATAATCCTGATTATTTGATCTGGGAAGAGTATTGCTTGAAACGCCGCTTGTTGACGCCTCGCCATTCACTGACGATTTCTCAAGGGCTTTTAATTCCATTTGATCGTGATGAATCCATAAATCTGGCGGCTTAATATTTGTCTTTTGATTCGGCTCATTCAAATATCTGAAATATCAATCAAATTTCAATTATTTTGAAATTTTCAATCAATTTAAACAGAAATCGAATTTTTCTTACACAGATGAAAAATTTCGTTCATGAAATTAAGATAAAATTGAAATATTTCATTAATTCAAGGGAAAGTTGATTAGAGATCGACGGAGATGTTTAGATTGATAATAATAATAATAATTTAAAAACAGAAATGTTGAAAAATAAATAAACTGACCCTTTTTTTCTGTCTGATGAATCGGGATTTCTTCGACAGCAAACAATAACGACACCAGCAACGCCCATAAGAACAATGACAGTACATCCAACAATTATGTAAATTAATATTCCTGAAAGTCCTCGTCCATCTAAATAACAGAAAACATCAAAATTATTATAAAATAAAACTTAAATACCCCCCTCCCCAAAAAAAAAAGATTAAAAATACACATTTAGAAAATTAAAAAACAATTTTATATTTTGCCTCTAAAAAATTTTTCTACCGTTTTTTTAAAAAACTTCTTATTTTTCATTTATGTTGAATGTTTATAAATTTGAATTGTGAATAAATAAATAAAAAATAAAGTAAAATTAACTATTAACTATTATTAATTAAATAAATAAAATAATTAACCTTAAATAGATTAATGAGGGCAAAAAAGAATATTTCGATTATTACGATTGAGAAATATAAGGAAAAATGTGCATGTACATAAATAGTTAGAAAAAAAGACATAAAAACTACATACAACATTTACTACAAAATATCTCTTACCTCGACCATGCAAATCGTCATAGAAATCCTTGCCATTACCTGGCGGAAAAGAAAATAAAAAATAGATAACAATAATCATTTCAGACAAATTATAAATATCGAGAAAGAATCAAAACTAAAACTAAAATTTTGTAAATAATAGTAAGTAATAATAAAATTCAATTAAATCTCATAATTTTACAATTTTGAAATACAACAACAAAAATAAAATAAATTTCAACATACTATTTGAAAAATGATAATCAAAATTATGAAAATATGACACAAAAAAACGCACAGAAAATAAAATAAAAAAACTCTCAAAGCAACTCGACAGTGACATAAACGAAATCGTGCCGGTATTTTTTTTTTGTTTTGTATTCTACTTAAAAAAAAACAACAACAACAATACTTACTTTCAGGTGTTTTAAAATTAACAGTGCTTGAGAATGGTCCATATCCTTTTGAATTACGAGCCTTCATCTTAAAATAATAAACCATATTTGGATTCAGATCTTTGACTATAAATTCCTCTTTATCTCCAATCACACCCTCCACAAGCCAGTCTCCCTCATTTTTTGTATTATCAGTCGAATAAAATATTATGTAACCTAAAAAAAGCACATCGTTCATTAAAAATAAGGAAACAATCATTTTCAAAAAGGATTTAAAAAAAATATTCAAAATATTCGAAAGAAAAGTATATCAAACAAAATACAAATCGAAATAAAGTATATATAATTAAATTGAAATGAATATTAATAAATTATCTCAAGAAACTTATTAAGAAGAAATGAAAAAAATTTCCATCCGAATTTTTTTTTTCTTTGAATTAGAATCTCTGAATTAAAAAAATGCTTATCAATTTTACCTGTGATGGGTCCATTCGATTGTTTCGGAGACTGCCAAGTTATGACAACAAAAGTAGGTCTATCTTTCACACTTTGAACTGTGAGATCGCGAGGAGGTGAACTTGGTGCAGCCTCCATGGTTTGATTTAAAAGCGCCATACTCCATGGAGATTCTCGTTTTCCCTAAAATTATTACAGTTTCTTAATTTTAAATGTTTTTTTTTTAATAGGCGTAAAATAACGAAAAGAAACAAGAATTAAATTACTAAAAAAACTTACCTTGACAAGTTTAACAGTAAATTCGTACTGTGTGTAAGGTTTTAAATCATGTATCATGCAATTCAAATCCGTGGCGTTGTAATACTTGTACTTGGGACTAATACTGTGATGGTTGTACGTGTATCGAACATTGTAGTATCTATTATCAACCACATACTGAAAATTTCAACAACAAAAATTACACATTTCAAACATTTCTAGCTTTCAAATTTTTGGATTTTTAAATTGTAAGAATAAAATTCAATTTTCGATTCTAAATACAAAATTTTAAAAGACAAAACATTTTTTTCGCTCACAAAGTTTTATTTTACTGCAAAAAAAAATTAAAATAAAAAAAAAAGAACAATAGCGACAGTGAAAATTGAAAATTCGTTTTGAGAAAAAAGAAAACAATGTATTTCTGTAACTTACTTGATTGTTAGAGAGCGTTTTGTCCGTCCAATATAAAACGACAGTTGTAGAAGAAAGAACAACGGCTTTAAGACCCACTGGCGGTAATAAAGGAGTAAATGTTTCTGGCAAAGATACAGCGGTCGTCCAAACTTTAACGTACGCAATTGAACCGGCACCAGCTTCGTTCATTGCTCTCAATGAGAAAACATATTCGGACACTGGATCTGTTGATATAAAACAATGAAAATTAGAAGAAAAAGAAATAATTAATAATATAGTAATTGTAATACAATAATTAAAATTAATTAATTAATTCAAATATAAGTTTTTATATTTATAAATACATATATAAATTGTATTTTTATTGTAAATTTAGAAGAACAAAAAAACGAAGTAGAAAAATCCTTTATTAGAAAATAAGTTTGCTCTTTTTGATGAAATTATTTAAATCGAATAAATTGAATAAAAAATCATTGTAATTAAAAAAAAAAACTAACCGAGATTTTCGATGGTGTAGTATCGCTGCTTGCCATCGAGATCAACTCTGTCAACATCCGGATATCCTTTACCCCAGGTAAGAATGTAACCTCTGACTTTTATTCTCTGATCTTTCGGAGCGTCCCACTTAACGTGTATCGATTTCGATGTAGCTTCACCTGAGACAAAAAAATTTATTTCTTTTATTTCTTCTACATAAATAAATATAATTTACATAAATACATATTATATTTATCTATGTATGTATTAATTAATTTCATTATTTTACTACAATTTATAAAAATACATTAAAGAAAAATATTTCAAACATACAAAAAAAATTTATTATTACTAGTATTAATTACCTATATATTTATAATATTGAATAATTTAAAAAAATATAATTTAAATTCATTTTTTCATGTTTAAAATTTTTCTCAGATAAATAATAATTTAAAGAATAATTTATTTTTTAGTTATTGATTTTTTTTATTTGTTTCACTTACCTTTAAAATTTTCAGGTTCATTTGGCACGACAGATTCATCGAGATCATTTTCAAATGTCTCAATTGACATCCACTCTGAAAAGGGTCCAGTTCCATTAACGTTAAAGGCACAAATTTTCACTTGATACAAAACATGTTCCTCAAGATCGGCGAGCACGTAAAATCGTTGATTACTTTCCGTTGTTATTGGATGAAATGAATTGCGTCGATCTTGTCTCTTGTAACGAATTTTATATCCAATAATAATTCCATTTTGCCCATCGAGTGGCGGTTCCCAACGTATTATAACGCTCTGAAATACACAAAAAAATATATTTTTTTCTTTCTGTAATTATAAATATATTGGAAATAATAACAAAAAAAAATAGTAATAATATTAATAATAAAAATAATATTCATAATAATAGTAATAATAATAATGGTAATAATAATTACCATAAATTAAATTAAATATTAAGTAAATCCGATTCTATAAGAACAGAAAGGAAAAAAAGGGGGGAAAAAAAGTTATAATACCGTTGAACTTGCTCCTTCAAGAGTGACATTATGCGGAGGTTTTGTTGGTTGAGAGCTGTAAGTACGAACTACAATCTCATTACTCGAGGCACCAGGTCCATTTTCATTCACAGCTTGAACCCAAATTGTATATTCTGTATAAGGCACGAGATTAATCAATTCATACGTTGTACCTAATGTCTCGCCTTTACTTTCCTCATCGTCTTCCTAAAATTTTTTCAAATCAAAAACAAAAAAAAACAACAATTATACATTATACAATGTAAAATTAAAAAATTAAAACAATTAAAATTTTCAATTTTTTTTTTCTTACCTCCGAATAGGTGACAATGTATTTGGAAATTTTTCCATTCAACAATTGTGGTTCCTCCCAGGATAAAGCAATACTCGAACTACTTGTTGAATGACCATCAAAATTCATTGGTGGGCCAGGTACATTCACCTAAATTTGCAAATTGAACAAAAAAAACCTTTAGTTTTCAATTTTATTTATTTAATAATTTTTTAATTTAATTTTTTTTCTAAATTTCATTAATTTTGAAAATTTATTCATTTAATTTTAATTTTTTTTTAAGTCACTAGTCTCCTAAAAAAAATGTAATTTGAATTTATTTATTTCACTTTGAAAATAAATAAAGTTGCCAAACCTCAGAACGTGTAGTGACACGCAAAATTTCACTTGAAGATCCAGCACCATGGGAATTGTACGCAATAATACGGAAATTGTATGTTGTGCTCGGCTGTAAACTGGGAATGACAGCTTCCGTCTGTTTATGAGACGTGTTAATCACTCGTTCTCTATTTCAACCCGAAACAAATCAATTAAAATACAAATTTAGAAAAAAAAATTAAATTAAATAAATTTAAAAAAAATAACGATCTACTTTTAGAAAAGTAAATTCTTCATTTCATTCAACAATAAAAAAAACAACAAATAATGAATTTTAATTTTTTATATTTTACAATGAAAAAAATTTTAAATAAATGACAACAATGAATTGAATATATGAAAAATAGAAAAAAAAATACGTAAAATATTAAATTAAGTGTAGAAGAAGTAAAAATATGCAAATTTTAGGAAAAATGAAATAATTGAAAATACCTTTGCGAGCCCTCTTGTTTATAATAAACATAGTAGGCGGTGATATTTCCATTGGTTTCTTCCGGCTCCTGCCATCGGAGTGTGATAAATCGTGACTCAACAATGACGAGACTCAAATTTTTCGGCGCTGATGGGACACTTCCTCCAATTGACTCGAAAATTTCTGTATCGTCTATAAAACGTGAGTCTGGATCGTAAGATGGATTGGGACCTCTAATTGAATCCAAAAGATCTGAAGGATCATCGGATGGATTTATTGAAAGGGGAGGATTCTGTGTATAAGCGGACAATGTATGTCCCAATAATGTACTCGGATGTTGCCAGGTATTATTATACAATTGTCGATGAAACTGCAATTTTTTCTTTGGCATTGATTTTGGAGTCGTCGCCTTACGTGAATTCACTTTTTCTAAGGTTTTTATTTTTTTCAATAGGAAATTTGTTAGCATGCAGAACAGTTAGTCGGAGGAGAACAATAGGAACAAGGATAAACAAACAGAATAAAATCTAATTAAAAAACCAAAAATATATCAAGTAACTTAAATAAACTAATTTAAATTAAATAAACTAACTTAAATTAAATAAACTAACTTAAATTAAATAAATAAACTGACTCGAAATAAATAAACCTAAAGTAATTAAAATAGGCAAATTTGATAATTAATAATTAAATAATGAAATATTAAGCAGTAAAAAAATATTTAAAAATATTAAATGTTAATAACTAATAAATTAATATTAAATAATGAACTATTAAACGATAAAACATTAAATAATTAACGAGGAATGGTAAATATATTGAAAAATATTAAATATTTTTAACGATATCAATAATAATAATTAATAATGGTAAATTAATAGTTACTGAATTAATATTATTATAATTGAAAATTAAAAAAATAATATAATTGAATAATGAAGGGAATTACGTGCCATTATTTTTTCTTTAATTGATAATATTTTTTTTTGGAAATAAAATGAAAAACTCACTCGGAAGATTAATCGTGAGTCGTGCTGATGCTTGAATACTGCCGGCAGGATTAATACCGATACATTGAAAAATTCCTGCGTCAATTGCTAAAAGACCATTTATCCTGAGATTGTGTCTAGACAAAGTGAGGGAAAAAAGGAAAAAATTAATATTGTTATTGTTATTTTTATTATAGTGAATTTTGAATATTATGAAAGAAAAAAACAAAAACAATGATACATACCCATTGGCAAGTTGCCAATATTCACTAAAGTTAATGCGTTCACCATTCTTTAACCACGTTACTTTCGGTTCTGGTTTCCCATGAATTTCACATTCAAATTCCAAATCCTGATTTTCGTTTGCCGTTTTATCCTGCGGTCGTTTTGTAAATTTTGGCGGAACTGCAAATTTATTTCACATAAAACAAAACAAACAAAATTTGCTAAATTAAAACAAAATTAATACAAGAAGATTAAATAAAAGAAAAAAATGAGTAATCTTTCTTTTAAAAAATAAAAAAAAAGATAGTAATCCCTCTTTTTCTTAAATCGTTAAATTCAAAAGGTTTTCTAAAAAAACAAACAAAAAGTTGATTCAAAATTCGAAAAAAATGAGAGTTTTAAGAACAAAATTATGTAATTATTTCTGTGTATTTTTAATTAATTTTATCAAATTGGGGTTCAAACCTTGCACGTGAACTTCGGCAATTGCGTCTAAAGTTTCAATTTTGTTTTTTGCACGACATTGATAAGAGCCATGATCTTCCTCCCTTATGTCCATAATCATCAAACTGGAAGACGCCAATTTCAAATATCGTGAATCAAGTAGAGCCAAATCAATCGCCACACCGTCTTTTAGCCATGAAACTGATGGTTTTGGATTTCCATTAACGGCACATTCTAAAGTGACACTCGATCCCTCAATGGCCACTTGTTCCATCGGTTTTGCAATAAATACTGGAGCCGTTGCTTGATCTTGACAACGAGCACAAAAAAAAGCAAACAAACAAATAAAAATAAATTTCTCAAAAGAAAGATATGAATTTCTATTCAGTTATTGCTTTAAATAGAATATTTTCAAAGGGATTCTTTTTTTTTCTATTTTTGAAACGAACCGTTATCAAATGGTAGCATCGTGAGTTGTCCTTTATTACTGAGTCTGTATTGTCCAAAACCGCTTGCATTACACATATACGATCCAGCATCTTGAGGTCTTACGTCGTCAATTTCCAAAGCTCCTGTGTAAAGAAAAAAAAAACATTCAAAAAATTACAATTACGATGTATTCCAATTAATTTCATATAGCTAACGAAATTCTTTTTGAAGAATTTTCATATATTTTTTTTTTTACGAAATTAGTGAATTATTTCTATTTTTTTTTAATTTTTTGAATAAAAACAAAATTTTAGTTTTAAATTTCCTAAATTAGTGAATTTCTAATGGAATTCTATTGAAAAAAAATTGGAAAATTCGTGTAAAAGAAAATTCCATTCAATAAAATTCCTGTCAAGTAAAAATTCGAAATTGTAAATTAATATTAGAAATAAAAATAAAGAAAATAAAAATTCAAAACAAAAATATATCAAATCCGCTTTGTAATTTATATTAAATTTTTGATTTAATTACGAATCCTTTGTTCGCTATATCGTTAGCAAATTTTTTTTCTTCCGTTTTTGTAAAAAAACAAATTTATACCTGAAGGAAGAATTGTCATTCGTGTGTCATCGAGCATTAATGTATGCTCGTCCTTTAGCCACTTTATTTCTATTTGCTTAGAAAACATCGAGAGTGAACAGCTGAAATAAACGACTTGTCCCTCATTGACAATTGCGTCTTGGGGTTCCTTTTTAAATCCTGGCAGACCTGAAAATAGAGAGATGATGAGAAAATTTACTTAGCATCAAAATCTTTCATTAAATATTATTCTGTTAATGTTTATTTTCTCCTTTTTTTTTCTTTCTTTCTTTCTTTGTATATATATACTGACTGGCGAGTCTAATTGAAGAAGACCGAGAGACGATTGATCCAACATTATCGACGGATGCAAGACACTGGTAGCCCCCTGTTAATTCTGGATTACCGGAATAGACACTGCTAATGTACAGCGAGCCATTAGCCAACTGTGATCTAGAAATTAAGAAAGAAAAATACAATTAGGATCAAATTTCACTAAATTCTCTGACAAGTTGTTTCTTTTTTATATATTTATATTTTTATATTTTTAAATATTATTCGAGAAAAAATGGAAAAATTTGATCAA
Source organism: Leptopilina clavipes (assembly GCA_001855655.1). Lineage (NCBI taxonomy): Eukaryota > Metazoa > Arthropoda > Insecta > Hymenoptera > Figitidae > Leptopilina > Leptopilina clavipes. Next base: position 1,087 of record JUFY01026585.1, on the reverse strand, counting down.
ATGAAAATTCGAAAAATTGAAAACCAAATGGAAATTTGGCGAAATAAAAATTCAGTTGGGGGTGAAAATTTTCAAATTATTCCAATCGTTCAAGTTTTTATTTTTTATTTATGAATAAAATTGTATATTACCTGTAATTATCGCCGAAAAATGTAATTGGTTGTCCATCGTCCGTTCGCCATTCGATTTTTGCTTCTCCAAAAACACTTTTTGCCTGGCAGTCTAATCTCGCCGGCCCTCCTTGCTCCACAACAATATCCTCAGGCTCAACGGTGAATTGTATTCCTCCAGCGCTGATCACTGAAAAATTAAAAAATATTCAATATTTTTATTTTCAATAATTATATTTAATGCCGTACTAATTTAATCAATACGTTAAAATTTAATCAATAAATTAAAACTTATTTTCAGAAAATTAAATTAAAAACGATTAGATGAAAAAGAAAAGAATTTTTTTTAATTATTTATTTTTATAATAATAATAATAATAATTTAAAAATTATTTACTCAAAAGCTTTTTGCCGTGCCTTTCAAAATTTACAAATTTTCATTCATGTTCGCTCCACAGGAATCGAAAAATTTTCTTATTTAGTTTTAGAAATCAAATTCAAAAATGTTTTTATGTAAAAATTAAGAAAAATGTTTTTAATTACAAAATGGATTCAAAAATGTTTATAAAGTAGAAAATTTTTTTTTTTATAAACAATTAACTTCAAAAAAGGTTTATAAAGTAGAAAAAAATATTTTAATTAAAAAATTAAATTCCAAAGGGTTTATAAAGTAAAAAAATTTTTTGAAATTAAAAAACTAAATTAGAAAAGAGTAATTAAATTATAATTACATGGCTCTGTGTGGAAAACTTTACTATAATTTTTTATTTCTCAACTCTATTTACTGTACTGTAAAAAAATAATTAAACATGCTAATTAATAATAATAAATAATAAATAAAATATGAATATTAAATAAAAATATTAAATTAAATAAATTAAATAATTTATTTAATTTAATATTTATATTTATTACTTATTTATTATTTATTNATAAGAGAAAAATTTTTCCAAAATATTTTTATTTAATTATAATTA
>JUFY01026581.1:0-10538 GCA_001855655.1 Leptopilina clavipes | reverse complement strand
ACAAATTATTTTTTTTCTCTTTTTTCTTTTTTTTATTAATATTATTAATTTACTAACGTTTATTAATAATTTGATTTAATATTATCTATTTTATATATTTTTTTTTTATTATATTTTATTATATATTTTTTTATTATATATTATAAATAAAAATATATTTATGTATGTTACTGGAAGTCTATTGATCCTGAAAATGACAGCTTTTTCTCTCTCTTTTTCTCTATAGACTTCCGTGTTTTAATAAATCGAAAGAGTTGTAAGTCAGTGCTGTGAAATATTTCCATAGAATTTGATTAATAATATTGATAAAAATCACTGTAAAATAATTGGTAACAATTAAAAAGTGGAGAATTTTTCAACTTTTTTTTTTAAATCCTCTCTTTTTTACAGATATTGTGTAGAATAATTTTTCTTTTTTCTATTTTTCAAAAGTAAAATATATTTCTGTATGAAATAAGACTTTACTTGCTTTTGCATAAGTTATAACATTTGGTGTCATAACCTATTGATCGTGTAGGATGTCTGTCTAGTAAACGTTTGCATAAATCACTTAATTTAGTCTGTAAAATCACCCCCCCCCCCTCCTAGCCCACAGAAAAATTTCATTTGTCGCTGAGAGAATTAAATAAAATGAGAATTTATTTTTATCTTCGTCATTTTTCCACCTGCGAATTAGCTTTTAATTTTTTTAAGAAAACTTTGTAAAGAGCAAAATTAAAATCTAATTAAAAACATTTATGCAAGTTAAATGATTTTTTTTATTTAATATTTAAATTTAAAATGATTATTATTAATATTACTAGTAGATATAATTTTGAATCAACTTTGGTCGCAGTCGTTAAGGCTCTTAGTAGTGTAAGTCACGCATCGGGCGTTCGAATCCCCTTAAATTTGAAAAAAAATTTTTACTTCATATTTATTGAAATAATTATGAAAATTATGTTTCTTTGAACCCTAAAGAAAAGTAATTGACCTTTCATTAAAAATCATAGATTTGTAAAAATTTCTCGATCATTAATCAATGAAACAAGGAAAAATTTGGTAAAATAATTGAATGAAAGTATTATTGCAACGCTGACAATAGAATGTAATTTAAATTCAATTTTAAATTTAATTCGCTCTTCTTCAAGTTTCGAGCGTTTCAAACGGATAGAAATAGATTCAAGAATATTGGTTTATTGGAAAAGAAATAAATAGATATGAAATTTACTGAGAAAAAAAATTGCCAAACGCATACGAAGCGATAGAAATGTGAGAATAATAAAAAGAAAAAGAAAATAGTAATTAAAATATCAGAAGACAGTTTCTTTGAATCAGAGAAAATTTTCTTTAAATCCAATAAATTGAAGAATATATTTCTGAAGTAAGTAAAAAAAGGAAAAAAATAAACAAACAACATATTTTTCTTAAATCGAAAAATATTTTTTTCTAGTAAATTTTCCCTTCTACTGAAAGCACAAAAATTGTGGAACTTGCAAAAAAAAAAAGTTAATAGCAAAAAAATAAATTGCCTAGAAATCAATAATAGAACATGTAGGAAGTAAAATTTGTTCGATTCTGTTTGAATGATTTCAATTTGAGATTAATCGATGTACGCTTTTCTCATTGTCGTTTTTATTCATTGTTTAAACAGAGGAGTGTGTTTACGGAAGTTTCTCGGTCTCGCGACGAGTATTTAACGTTGATTTTTCAATCTGGCAGGCTGTTTTATTCAAGAATGAGAAAACGTGCTGGCCACAGTGAAATTGACTTTATATTCACGTCACAACATCAATTTCTCACAAGTGGTAAAGGGAAATTGAAAAATTCCTCCTTTCTTAAATTTGATGAATAAAAAGAATGTGAAAGTGATTTGTGATTTATACTTTTTACAACATATTTTGTCAAAATTATTGTGTGCGGTTTTTTCGGTCACAAAATATTTGTGAAAAAACAAAAAAGAAATTAAACACCTTTTGAATTGGCTTCAAAATTTCAAATTTCATAAAGTTATTAATTCATTGAAGTTTAAAATTTTAAAATTTATTTTTTAAATTTATTTAAATTTATTTTTCGTGTTATAATTTTAATTTGGATTAAATTTTTTTTAAATAAAAATTAAAAATTCCAAAGTTTATAAAATGAAAATTAAAAATTCCAAAGTTTATAAAATTTAAATTGAAAAATTAAAAATTAAAAATTCCAAAGTTTATAAAATTTAAATTGAAAAATTAAAAATTAAAAATTCCAAAGTTTATAAAATTTAAATTTAAAAATTCAAAATTCAAAATTCAAAATTAAAAATTAATATAAAAGTTAAATAAAATGAAAATTAAAAATTCCAAAGTTTATAAAATTTTAATTGAAAAATTAAAAATTCCAAAGTTTATAAAACTTAAATTTAAAAATTAAAAATCAAAATTAAATATTGAAAATTCCAAAGTTATAAAATGAAAATTAAAAATTTGTGGATTGAAATTTCGAAATTTCGAATTTTCTCTTGTTCTTGTTGAAAATTTTTAGATTGCCCCGTGAGAGAAAATCCGCTGGACCAGCGAAATTGTTATATATATATTATATGAATGTGAATTCTGACAGTGAGACCAAAATTTATGCTGATTCATTAAATAGAGACAATTTAACAGTCCAGTTATGAGTCTTTATTCAAAATATACGCGAATTTGTTGAAAATTTATCTTATACGTTTTTTTTTCGTTTTTTACTTTATTTTTCTCTTATTTTCTTCATTTTCAGAATTAAATTAAATTATAATGAAAATTTGCATACAAAAGAAAAAATAATGAAAGTTTCACATTACATTCATCTAGTAAATAAATAAAAATTTCAAGATCCGGAGACAAGATAAAAAATTAATTTCCTGTCCGAAAGTGATAAAAAAAATTTCATATATCGCATCTTCTTTTCAAAGAATTTTCGATATATGAAAAGAGTTCTTTTTTGGTGCATGACGGTTTCATTTTGTAATATTTTAATTAAACTTGCGTCAGAAAATGTCAATTTTATTCAAAAAAAAAAGGGGGAAAAAAAGAAAGAAAATGAAAACGTTTTTAACAGTAAAATATTTAATTAAAATAGAAATTAATTTTTAAGTTTTATGTTAAATAAGTTTTATTTTATTTTACTTTTATTGTTAAAATAATAATTAAAAAAAAAAAATTTCAATTAGCAAATTAAGTTTATTCAATTTATTTAATAGTGTCATAATTAGAGAAAGTTAATTAAACATTAATGTAATTTTGGTTCGAATATTTTATATATTGAAATTGAAATCTCTTGAAAATATTTTCTGATGCTTGAAAATCAAAGTAATAAACTGAAGTAAATCATGATAAAAGTTGTATTGTATTGATATCGTTAAATTATGAAACATAAACTTGGTTCGTGAATTTCTTTAAGTGGAACTTGTGCTCTAAATAGCGGAAAATTGCCGAGGAAAATTAAATTGAACATATATTGAAAATACATATATACTAACTTTCAATTGATATAAAAAAAAACATTTCTATATTTTTTCTCTCAATTTTCAATCACTTTTACTGGGGAAAAATTTTATTCTTGTTATTTATTAAGCAAAATTCAAAATCAATTCACAAAGCAGAAAAAAAGTAAACTATCCATATAATTAAAAAAAAAAAAATTACCACGTATTTGAAAATTAATTTCCTTAAAATTTACAAACAGAAAAGAATAAATAATGCACGTAAAATAAAGTTTCAAAAACGTCACTTTTTTAAATTTCATTTTTACAAGAAGAAAAAGTCTAGTGTTAAACTTGAAATTCAAAAAAAATATGGAAAATTCATTAAAAAAAGTGCAATTTCCTTATTAGACATAGGAAATTATGTATTTCAATAAAAAAATTAATGTGATAATGAACCGAGTGAATTTATTGACAAAAATTGTGACAATATTTATTGTTGACATTAGTGAAAAAATAGTGTTTAAAATGAAAAACGTCTGTGATAATAAATCATTAAAATTACATTCAATTGTGTACAAATTTGTCAAATTGGTGATTTGCTTTGAATGTAATAATTATCTACATGTGTTCAATTATTCAAGAAATTTTTGAGTAAAAATAATAATAAAATTCGGAATGGCAATTATTGTATTTTCTTGAAAAAGGAATGGCCGCAGTAGCGGGCATATACGGAATTACTGACGATCGACACTTGAAACATCCGGAATTACGATTATATACGTAAGTTTCATGAAAAAAAAAAATTTTTTTATTTCATTAAAAATTTATTTTTTTACAAAAAAAAAATACCATTTTCCATGTAAAAAGATTTTGCAAACATGTTTTTTTTCTTTTGTCGAATTGAATTTTGTAAAATTGATTTTACAAAAGTATAATATAATATTTGCAAAATTGATTTTTCATCTTTCTATGTAAAAAGATTTTGCAAACATGTTTTTTTTTTGTCGAATTGTATTTTGTAAAATTGATTTTACAAAAGTATAATATCAAATTTGCAAAATTGATTTTTCATCTTTGTGAAAAAAAGTGAAATTTTTTTCTTCTTCTTTTTCTTCTATTATAATAAAATATTATCCTGCGGCAATTGAAAAATGATATGAAAAAGGAAACAATTTAAAGAATTAAATGTTCGCTTTTGTATATAGATAAGCGCATGGCACGTGACTTATTACTATATGAGAATGCCAAGCAAGTAATTTCCTGACTTTTAGAAGTAGGCAATTAAGAGTGGATTTCATTGTCAAGTTTATGACTTTCCAGATGATGTATTTTGTCTTACGCTTCAAACGTAATTGCCGTAAAAGGAATTTAATCTTTCCCTGTTCTCTGATCAGTAAGGAATGTTAAGTTTCTTCACTACCATATACATATATACAGCTATTAAAAAAAAACCCCCTAGGAAAATAAATTTTGAATTTTCCAATTGTTAAAGGATATTGAAAAATTATTGCTAAAAATTTATTGAAAAATATTTTTTAGAATTAAAAAAAAAAAGAGGAAAAAAATTGTTCATTCTTTTTGTGGAATATCAATTGAATTTTTTTCACGATAACTATAAAATATATATATATATATATATATATATATGATATGGGAAAAATCTTTTTGCGTCAATAAATATTTTCAAAGACAAAAAGAAGAAGAGGAAGAATAAACATATTTTCGAAATATAATCCCGAAGTTTCAGGAGCGCGTTTACATGGAAATTGCGGTTCAAACTACAAATTTCCACGGTTGAATGACGTTATATGTGTGTATATATATACCTTCGAACGTATATTACATGCACTAGAGAATATGCTTCAATTTTTTTTCCTTCTTTTTTTTTCTTTTTGTTGTTAATAATCCCATATTAAAGCCGATCTTAGTTTACTACATATTAGATTTTTTCTTGCATTTTTCCATTGCTTACATTAAGCAAGAAAAAATAAGTTTAAAATTATTTTTTATTTTCAGAGATGGAAATTCAATTTCTGAAAATTCCCTTTTTTATTCCTATTTTATAAATATGTCCTCTTTTCCTCCTCTTTTTTTTTTACTCAATTCCCCTATTTTATGTAAAAATAAATAATTTTTTACTATTATTTTATTGAGTAACTTAATTTTCCGAAACATTTGCAATTTTAAACCCTTTTTTAAATTGAAATTTTCCCTTTTTCCCCTTTTTAAAACCAATTTTAAGCTGTGAAGACTAATAGTTTCTATGGCAACCGTTTCTATAGTAACGGTTGCTATGGTAATAGTTTCTATAGCAACGGTTGTCATGGTAACCGTTTCTATGGCAACCGTTTTTTTAATAACGATTGCTATGGAACAGTTTCTATGGTAACCGTTTCTATGGCAACCGTTTCTACAGTAACGGTTGCTATGGTAATAGTTTCTATAACAACGGTTGCTATGGTAATAGTTTCTATAGCAACGGTTGCTATGGTAACCGTTTCTATGGCAACCGTTTCAATAGTAACGGTTGCTATGGAACCGTTGCTATGTTAATAGTTTATAGCAACGGTTGCTATGTAACAGTCTCTATGGTAACCGTTTCTATGGCAACCGGTTCAATAGTAACGGTTGCTATGGTAACCGTTTCTATGGCAATCGTTTCTATGGAACCGTTGCTATGGTAACCGTTTCTATAGTAACCGTTTCTATGGCAACCGGTTCAATAGTAACGGTTGCTATGGTAACCGTTTCTATGACAATCGTTTCTATGGAACCGTTGCTATGGTAACAGTATTTATGGAAACCGTTTTTATAATAACGGTTGTTATGGAATAACGGTTTGCTATGGTAACCGTTTCTATGGCAACCGTTTCTATAGTAACCGTCTCTATGGCAACCGTTTCAATAGTAACGGTTGCTATGGCAACCGTTTCTATGGCAACCGTTTCTATGGCAATCGTTGCTATGGAACCGTTGCTATGGTAATAGTTTCTATAGCAACGGTTTCTATAGAAACGGTTCCAATTGTATCCGTTGCCATGGTAACCATTGCTATTTTAACGATTAAAGAACAATTCAAATATATAATTTCCTCTCAAAAATAAAATTTAATTTTCTCCACATGCAAGAAAACAGTTTCTAATAGAATTTTTCTTTCTTATTTGGAAAAATAAAATTGCCAATTTTTCTTCTTTTAAAACCTTAAAAATTGATTGAAAAAGAAATCTCCTGCAACTTAATTGCCACCTACTGTTCGAGAATAAAAAAAAAAACCTCTCGTAGTGAGGAAGATGTCTCTAACGAGTTATAAATGAAAAGTTTATTATGGTGGAAGGCCATAAATGTAATAAAATCCCTACTTTTCTTTTTCTTTCATTTTTTCCCTCCTGTTGAGAGTTTTTTTTTCTTGTAAAACTTCACTTGAGTGTAAAAATGGGGACAAGGTTGAATTGATGTTTTCTTCGCCGGGGGAAAAAAGGAGAGGGAAATTAATATTCAGTATTTAAGTGTGCGTTTTGTGATTATTGGTCGGGAGGGTGAGTGAGGAAGACTTTAGCTATTTAGAAGGCGAGTTGGCAGCCAAACTTGGATGCCATTTCTTATCTGTTTGACAACTTATGGATCGTTTATTAGAACCATAAAGACCTCTCCTTTGCCAAACTAGATAGGCGTCATTAAGACGGTGAAACAGGCGCATTCATTTAGCTGTTGGTATATATATATGTATATACATATTCCCCACCTAAAATAACCTATTGTTGTCGTGTCTCTTCTCACGTTCCTAAACTCCTCTCTTTAACACGCTCATTCAACTCTCCCATTAAAATTTGCATTCGGAAATTCAACACAAATGTTCACACAATCGACCGAATTTATGCAAATGTGAATTACTTGTTTTAGTTTACGAAAATTGTATAATAAAAAAAAAATAATAATAATCAAATTTACATTTATCTTATATTTGAAATTTGATATGCATTTTAGATTTATATTTTCGAGTCTGTTGATTTGCGTATCATGGCGTTTTGTTTTTCTTTTCAAATTTTCTGAGTTTGTTTTATATCAAAAATACTTGCGGTTATTATAAACAGTTTATTATTGTAAACAAGAAATTGTAAACAAGAAATTGTAAACAAATTCTAAACAAGACATTGCAAACAAAACATTTTTTATAAATAATAGTTTGTCTTTTATATAAAAAGTAAAACATTGTCTATAATAATCTTTTAAGACAACAATTGAAAAATATTTTTTTAAATTGAATATTAAAAAAATTATTTGCTCCAAAATACAAATTGAATATATTATGATAAATATTTATTTTTTTGCGGAAATAATTATTATTTGAGTAAGTTAAATTATTTATCTTTGTTTCAAATAAAAAAAACTTATTGCTTCGAATGTTTCAAAATAGAAAAATTATTGATTCGAATATATTTATTTGAGTCGAATAAAAATTATTTGTTGAAAATAAATATTTATTTTTCAAATATATTTAAGTAACACTGATTATTTTGAACTAAATAAAAATTTCTTCCAGTGTAATCTCTAGAGGTAAATTAGTTCAAAAAAAAAAAATACTAATTATCAAAGGATAAAAAATGGATTATCTGTTAATAAAAAAAATGAACTGGAAAAATAGTTAATTTTAATATAATAATAAAAAATAGTAATTAAAATAATAATTCCGTCTATGGAATTTATTCTTTCTTTAGAATTTTTTCGGTTCATTTAGGACACACTCTTAGATTTAGAATATATTTTTTCATTTTTTTAAAAAGTGGAATACTGAATTTATAACAATAAATTTTATTTTTCCTCGAATTTTTTTCCATGAACCTTCTTTCTATGAGAATATTATTTTCCCTTTTTTTCCGAATCTGGGTCAATATATAATGATACATTTTTTTTCTTGCAACAAAATAGAAAGACATGATGGATTTTTTTGTTGTTGATTCTTTTTTTAATGATGTTTCTCTTTTTCTATATATTATAAATATATATATATAAATTCGGAAAATAGATAATTCCGTTCACATCGTCTTGTACACTATATACATAATCAAAATCCCAATTATTGACTCCTTGGGATTTCCTGGTCCTAATCTTGCAATTGGATTGATAACGTGTAACAGTATAAACCACTATTCGTCCTACAGCATTCCAATACTGAATATATTTGCATTATTGTGAATTGAGCTCGGTTGGACACATTATTGGTTCAATTTTGATTCTCAAGTGAAAGGTCAATTGTTAAATGTACATATATACATACGAGGAACATATTATTCCACTCCAGAGATATATTAAACAATTTTATTTTTTTTCGTATTTCTTTCTCGATATATATATTTTTTCTCTCAAATATTTTTTTTAACCATCGTTAAAAAATTCTATTATATGTTGGAGCTTTCGAAAAATGTAGCATATTTTTTTTTCTTTTGTAATAGAAAAAAAATTCATTAGAAAAAAAATTGTAAAAGAAAATGAAAAAGGAGAATATATAAAAAAAGCAGAAATAAATAACTAAATAATTGAATGAATAAATAAATAAATACGAATAATTCACAAAGAAATTTTGATCAATTAGAGAAATAAATTTTATTGTATCTTAGAATTTGGGGAATTTAACATTTTTCTTCTTTCTTAATAGAAAAAAATTTCGTTTGAAGAAGAAATTTTGAAAAAATAAAATGAAAGAAAGTATTTAAAAGAGCAAATGAAATTTTGAATTTCATTTGAATGAAATTTTAATTAATTAAACAAATATATTTTTCCGAATAATAATTAGAAAAGAAAAAAATTATTTGATTCAAATGAATATTTATTTGTAGTAAATAACTATTTATTTGTAGAAAATAAATATTTATTTATAACAATTTATTTTTAGCAAACAAATATTTATTTGTGACAATTTATACACTGAAAAAAAAATTTATTTGATTCAAATAATGAATTACTTGTCTATTATCAAATAAATATTTACTTGAACCAAATAATTTTTATTTCAATCAAATAATCTGTAATTGAATCAATAATTTCTGTATTTGAGTCAAATACCATTTAATTGAGTCAATTAAAATTTATTTGATACAAATAAATATGTATTTGATAATAGTCAAGTAAATCATTATTTGAATCAAATAAATTTTTTTTCAGTGTATTTAACAAATTGATTTATTTAATTTTTATTTATTTTTAACGAACAAAATTTTTTTTAAATAAATATTTTCTGTAATACACAATTATTTTTTTGTAATAAATAAATATTTAAATAAATATTTTTTGTACTAAATACACATTTTGTACTAATAAATATTTATTTGCGATAAATAAATATTTACTTGTAGCAAATAATTATTATGTAAATCAATTAAATGGCACTTGTTACAAATAAATTTATTGCCTATTTTAAATACTTTTTATTTGACTTGCAAATTATTTCGTGGAAATAAACATTTATTTTCTTAATAGTCAACCAACCGATTAATTGTAGAAAATAAATTTTCTTATTTTCACTGGTGAAATTTGTTTATCGAATGTTTTTATACACAAAAAAAAGAAAACGTTTTTTTGTTTAAATAAAGTTTACATTTTCTTTTTTTATACTTTTTTTTATCTTATCAATTCCCATGTTTATCATATAAAATATAATTTGATGGCAAGGAAAATCTCTATCCCTTGTTTGAAAATTCAAACTAATGTTGCTCATTAAAATTTTGCGCCTGAATTCACCTTTTATCTTGTCGAGAAAATTGCATACAACTTAATTGCCAACATTTTGTCGTTTCTCTATTTATACAAATATATTAAAAGTGTATTAAATGTGTCAACTTTTTGTTGAATAAATAAATAAATAAATAAATAAATAAATATTAAAAAGATTATTTGACTATTATCAAATAAATATTTATTTGTATCAAATAGATTTTATTTGAGTCAATTAAATGGTATTTGACTCAAATACAGAAATTATTGATTCAATTACTGTTTATTTGATTTAAATAAAAATTATTTGGTTCAAGTAAATATTTATTTGATAACAGAAGTAAACGATTTTTAAAATTTAATTTTCAAACAATATTTCTAGAATTTAAAAATAAATCAATTAGTCAAT
>JUFY01026569.1:43843-57940 GCA_001855655.1 Leptopilina clavipes | reverse complement strand
ATTTTTTTTCTAAATATTTGCTCTTTTCCGCTCTTTTAATAATAAGGAATAAATATTATTTGTAAATTAGAAAAAAAAATTGTAAATTAAGAATCTACCGCGAAGAAAAAAAATTGATAAAAGAATAAAAATGTTCCTTATACTTAATTAACCGTTAATTAAAGATCTCAAGAAGCTTTAGTGTCTAAAATCCATATATGTATATTTTGTAAAGGAAACGATTATAGCTGCACAATATATAGTATATTGCATCCAGTTTTCTGATATAGTGCACATATAGGGCGCTTCATTTTAATAAAATTAAGATGCACATAAATGAAAGCACTTAAAATTTGCAAGTGAATTATACACCTTTACATAGAATAAAGACGATGAAGTTAATGCTTTTTGTAAACCGAGACAAAGCTCGTGGTGCTATATTAAAGCCTAAGTAGGTAGTTGTCACTAAACGATCTTCATTGAGTAAATTGCTCGAAAAGGTACATGTGCCCTCAAAAACCATGTATTTCCGCACCATAAAAATGTCCGACAACCTTTATAAAAAGAAAAATCTCTCTTCCGTTAGTCCAATATCTCTCCCTCTCTCTTTCTCTTGGCTAAATGTAACAAAGGATCGAAAATATATCGCAATACATTTCTCAAAAATTCAATCAACAGAGAGTTTAGAAAATGAAGATTAAGTTTCATATAAAAATTACCGAAAGTCATTCTTTACATCGACAAATTTCATTTGGGGAAAATTTCAAAGCCATTGATGGCTAAATAATAAAAGAAAGTGATTCTTTTTTCAATGGAAAATTTATTTATTCAGTGAAAAAAAAATTTGATTGAAATAATACTTCACTATTATCAAATAAATATTTATTTGTATCAAAAATATTTTTTTGTATCAAATAAATTTTTATTTATGAGTCAATTGAATCACATTTGATTCAAATACAAAAATTATTGATTCAAATACGTGTTCATTTGATTCAAATACAAATTATTTTGTTCAAGTATAAATTTGATAATAGACAAGTAATCCATTATTTGAATCAATTAAATTTTTTTCACAGTGTTCAATTTTCCAGTTGGGATAAATTGTCTTTTGTGAAACGAACAATTTACGAAAGTGCCTCTAATAAATGATTTATTTCAATGAAATAATAATATTCGTAATTAAAAATTGAGTTTTATAAATAGATCAAAAGAAATGACGCTAGGGAGGAAATTTTCAATCAGAAGTAAACGGTTTATTTTCAACTAAAGGAAACGTCACTTAAATTTCACGATAGCTTATTCTCACGGATATACACAGAGTGTCATTATGTATCAAGTCATTTTGACATTTGACGTCCCGCATGGGACCCAATTTTCTATATATATGTGTGTGTAAAATAATTACATTACAGCCAATATTTCACACAAAATATCAATTCCAATCAATTTGTGTTAAACATGTGTAATAACAACTATTGTAATTTAATCTTCATTATAGATAACCAAATTTTGTTTCATAACCGAATAGAGAAAATACAAAATAGACAAAATTATTTAAATCAAATAAATAAATCACTAAATATTTTACCTATAATAACCAAAAGAAAAAAAATGAGACAGGATTTCTCGAAATTTAATTAACTCGCGCTTTATTTCTATTATTAAAATTTGTGAAAATGTTTTTCATTTTGAAAATTTTATCCCCCGGGAGTAAGAAGCAAAGATGCTGGGAAAAATTCTCAACAAAAGTTGAATATGAAAATGTGCATCTGATGCGTTTCAAAAGGCTCTGATATATAATATGTAAATCAATCAATTATTCCAAAGCTGTAGATTATATTCCGAAGTAAAACCCTATCAAAACAAATATTTTAAGGTGCGGGTTTTTTTTTCTTTTCGTCTCAGAGAATAGCGTGAAAAATTTATTATAACTCCAATCGCTTAAAAAGCTTCCATCAATCGATACTTTCTATAGTTTTACCTGAAAAATAATTTTACTTTCATTCAGCACCAATTTTAATTTTTAATCAATACAATTTCAATTTTAAATACTCGTCTTTCAATACTCGATCTTCAATCGTAGTTTATTCATAATTTGGTAGTTTTTATTAATAAAAAATGTAAAAGAAATTTGAATGTTTAAATATTCAGGTCTAGAAAAATTTTTCCCAACTGACGACACGATGTTAAAGTTCACAACGTTTTTGATTAATAATTTAAAAGATAAATGTTTTACTAATATAATTTTTTTTTTGAAATTACTTTTAATCCGTTGATGTAAAAATATTCTTTTTACTGTAAAAAAAGGAAAATATTTAAACAAAAAATATTCATTTTGGCTGGAAAAAATATTAATTTTTTTTAATCGTTGATGATAAACGTTGTGGACTTCAACAACTCGGCACTGATAAAGATAAAAATAAAACCAAAAAGATTCAGAAACAGATTTCCTTTCTACCTGATGTCGAAAGAAATCAATTAAAACGTGAAAATAAATTCAATACACAGAATAATTATTTGTTTAAAAACCAAATGTGACAGTGGAATTTTAAAAGCAGTTATCCACATGGCGTAGTATATACTAACTATTCGAGAGTAATGGAAGAATATTTTAAGACTTTAAAATCCACAAGTTCTCTAATAGGTTTTAAACCCCGAGAAACACGCCTTAGTAATCCACAAGTGGGGGATTTAAAGGAAATGAACGGGAATGAAAACAAGGAGTTCCCTTCATCAAGAAAATTGAGTAGAGACGACGCAAAGCATCAGCTTCCTCAATTACAAAAGATCAGAACAAATTTTCTTCTTTTTTTCCCCCCTCTTTAAACTAAAGCGATAAAATCGATAATTTGTTTAAGAAGCTTCACTGTAAAATAAATAAGTTGGTATAACAAAAGTTTTCAATTAAAATCCATCAAACCGCCAGTGCAATTAATTTCGAATCAAGAGTATATCGTTTATATATATAATATTATTGAGTTATAACAACAATTGGAAATAGAGATACCACGAAATTCGACGATGATGAACAATAGTGTATTATATTAACCTGACTAAATATTCAGTTCGTTTATGTTAGAGAATAGATTGTATTTGTATATTATCCATTTAGATATAAACTATAATCATCTATTGCTTTTAATTACACGGAAATAGTAAATGACTTCAAGTCCACTATTTCCTAAATTACTTAAATATATATATAAAATTCTTTTTCAAAGAACACGACTGACAAAGAAACGAATTGCCATTGTATTAATAGCATTTTTATTTTAATACTTTCTTTTTCTTCACCTACATTTAAGAAAAACTCTTTTTCTTAATGTTCCTAAAGTTCGGAACGTTGAACGAAATTTATTTCTCTCTTCTCCAAGGTCAAATTTTAATATAATAATAATAATAATAATACTGCGTTAATTTATTCAAAAATAAATTACAAAACATCGAAATGTTTAATTTACGTTTCTGCTTTTTATTACAGGCAGTAAAAAAAAATTTATTTGATTCAAATAACCGATTATTTGTCTATTAACAAATAAATATTTACTTGAACCAAATAATTTTTGTTCAAATCAAATAAAACGAAATTAAATCAATAATTTCTGTATTTGAATAAATATATATATATGATTTAATTGACTTAAATAAAATTTATTTGATAATTTATAATAATTAAATATTTATTTAATAGTCAGGGTTGCTACAAAAATTGGATTTCGTTTCTCCGATTTCCAGACAGAATTTTGACTTTTTCAGAATTTTAAATAAAATTATTGAAAACTTAAATTATTATTTTCTTCACAGAAATCGAATAATTTCAAAAATTTTAGTTCAAAATCTTCTGAAATTCAATTATTTCTGAAAATTGCAACTGTTTTTAACTAAAATCTTTTCTAGGATAATTATAATTAAAAACTATAAAGAAATTATTCTAGAATTTAATTATTTATACAGAAATAAGAAAAAATTAATGTACCTATTGTTTTCAAATTAATCGTGATTTAAAAGTTTTTAAGGTAAAAAAAAATTGAAGGTAAGATTATTAGGTTTTTCAAAAATATTTATTGACACTAAAAACCTTATTTCCCATATATTTTTCTTTAATAAAAATTACAACTAGAATCATCGAGGACAAAGCTTTGCAGTTTTCCCTTAGAAGGAAATTATACAATTGAAATGAAAGATAAAAAAGAAAAAATGAAAACAATTATTAATTTTTAAAATGTTGAAAAAAGTTTTCAAGATAAGAAAAAAAACTATATCTTCACTTCATTCGTATTCATAGAATATAAATGATATCATAAAATACTTTGCAGAGTCGTTCTCATAAATAAACGGAAAATATTTGATTAGTTGAATTGACGAGTGTTTGATTGTACGGATTAAACTACTTTGAATCGCAATAAAGTTGAAACAACTACCATATAAAAGAAGAACGACGATTTTACCAGTAACTTTCAAATTAAACTTAATAAAACATTAAACTTGCATTAAAATGGTAATTGTTTCTTTTGTTTTTATTATTAGAGAGAAAAATGTCAAAAAAAGAGAATAAAAATATGAGAAATGACACAACTGAGGGGAAATAAAAACATAGTTTCATTTCAGCCTGAAATGATTAATTATTAATAATAAGTTAATAACTGTTGTAGGTATTCATTTTTTACGCGGTGGTAGGATGAAAAATTAACAAAAATTATTTTCCAAGAAAAATATTAATTTTGTTGTATTTTTTAATTTTTCACAGTTGGTTAATTTTGTTCTTAATGAAAAATTAAAACGAAAATTATGCGTAAACTTGGTGTTGGAGGATAACTTTTGAAGGATGCTGCAAGCATCTTTTTTAATAACAGAAATATGTCTTCCTTGAGAATTATCTGCATTTATGACACTTTTCAACCTTGACTCTTGAATATGTCAACATGATATTTATTATTATGGACATATTCAAGAAAGGTCATATAATTCATATTATATTCGCACCAAGAAATACTTTTTTAAAAACCATTTCAATTCCTGAAAAAATTATCCTTTCTCACATAAATTTTTCGGGATAATACCAAATTTTAATGCATCATCTAATCCTTTAATATTTAGGATCAAGAGACACTCCTATTTCTTTTCACAATGCTGAATATATAAAAATCCCCTCTTAATATTTTTTACCCTTCTCGTATTTTTTAAGCCAAATCAAAATAGATTCATAAAATAAAATATTCATAAATATCAAAAACAGTTCATTATCATTTATCAATAATTTGAAAATTCGAAAAAAAATTTTCTTCTATTTCGAATTTTTAAATTTCGATCCCTACATTAAATTTTGTAACAATTTGTTATTTATTTTTATTTATTAAATTTTTGAAATTACCAGTTTTCGTGATTAATTATTTCCAGATAAAATAGCCTAATAGATGAAAATGTTGGTACACATGAGAAAAAAAATACCACTTGAAACTGTCACTAAACACAAAATTTATTGATTAATCTTTCCCATTGGTTTCTTATAACTAAAAAAAAAACAAAAAAAAACTCCACTTTTATAACAGCGTAAAATTCTTTTTCCCCGTGACTAATTTTTCCCGTGCCATCTGACTCGAGTGCGGACCCATAAAAAACTAGAAACCATTTTATGATCGTTCGCATATTTATTACGAATTCAAAAACTATTTTTTATCGACGAATGTAAAACTTTTAATATTTCCAAAAAAAAAAGAAAAATACCCATAGAATTGAATTTCAAAAATTAAAATTCCATGTATAAAAAAAATTCATTTTTTTCATTTTATTTTTAAAACAAAAATAAAATATTTCTAATTTGTAAAAAAAAGTTTATTAAATATTTATATAATGTAGGAAAAAATTTTCAACTTTTTCTGAAAATTTTTTTCCGTTATTATTTAAAAAATGAATAATGAACATTTATTTAGGAGTTAATTTTTTTTTTCTGGCAAGTACCTCCTTTTTTTGGAAAAATAAATTTTGAGAACAATTGCACTTTTTAATAATTTAGTTGGCATTTTTTTTTTTTTTATTATTTTTCAAGAGCTAAACGTGGTTATAAAAACAAAAATTCGAAATCGTTGGAGGAAAAACTATATTTGAAAAATGAAAGAACCTCGCGGTCCGGCCGCGCGGATCATACTGAAGGGAAGGAACCACTTGGTTCAAAAGTGAAACTGGGTGAATATAGTAATGTTAGCACGCGACGGCGCGCGCCAAACTCATTTATCCCTTATCATCGCTATCGTTCTGATGAAAATAAAACCATGCTTCTTTTTTTTTTTTGCAATTTTTATATTAGAAAAAAAAGGGCGAAATTTTTTCATACCACGCGATTCGTTATATTACAGAAAATTAGTAACATTAAAAAATAATTTACCAAACTATGTAATTATTAATTCTTCTCCATATATAATTACAAAATTTAACTCATACGAATTAATTCATTTTAGAGTAAAATTTTTTTTCTTGAAACGTTTAGGGAAAATCGACAGAAAATAAAATTATATTAATTAAATATTTTTCCAGGCATATAAGTAAGAATTTACCGAACAGTTAAATTTTTTTTCCAACCTATTTGCATTAAAAAAATGTTAATTATTTATCGCGACTGATTAAACTCACATGTATTTAAATTTACGTCAAAATTAAACGTCTCTGTCGTGCTTTTCTCACAAAAATTTATTACTCTATCATAAAAAATAATTCTCCAGTTTTCATCAACAATTTTTTTTATTTTTTTTTTTAATTATTTTCACCCTTTGAATTATGTTTACGATTCATAAATTCCTCATCACTTCATTTCTTTTTTTCCCATCCTTCCTTTTTTTTTTTAATTAAGAATGAAATTTTTCGAATAGAACGAATTTTCTTGTTAAAATTCAAAAAATTATATGGCTTCCCGAAAACTTAAACAAAATTGAATTTCATGCAAATCTCGAAACTTTACACAGAAATGCAAATTTTGGAGGGAAATTTACCTTCACACATAGAAAAACTATAAAATCACGAATTTTCCATGAGAGTTCAAAAGTATTGATCTTATCATATTGTTCCTTTGAAAAAAAATTATTGTAAAAAAAATTTATAACTTGATTGAAAAATCGAAGAGAGATGAGAAATAAGAAGCGCGAT
Source organism: Leptopilina clavipes (assembly GCA_001855655.1). Taxonomy (NCBI): domain Eukaryota; kingdom Metazoa; phylum Arthropoda; class Insecta; order Hymenoptera; family Figitidae; genus Leptopilina; species Leptopilina clavipes. Next base: position 50,821 of record JUFY01026569.1, on the reverse strand, counting down.
TCGAAAATATCTCCCCTTGAAAACACCTGGATAATAGTTTCTAATAATAATAATAATTACAATTAATTCATTGAAAAAAAAGTTTTTTAATAAAAATAATTACAATTAATAGTCAATCCGAAAAAAAATTTTAGTAAAATTAATTACAATTAATAGTCAATTGAAACAAATTGTCCAGTAAAATTAATTACAATTAATAGTCAATTGAAACACTTGGATAATAGTTTCTGATAATAATAATTATTATTACAATTAATAGTCAATTGAAAAAAAATTTTTTAGTAAAAATAATTGCAATTAATAGTTAATTTTAGCTCCTTTTAAAAATTAAATAGTGCTTTCAATTCTGGTGATTATTACAAAAAAAAATCGTCTTCAATTTACAGAAACAGATTTTTTTTTCAGTATCACAGTTCTTTTTGGCAAATGACATCTGATGAATACTAAACTCCCATGGAACATGAAAAGTGGACCATAAAAAGCTGATAAAATTGAAGGCAAAATTATTGAGTTCCTATTCAAGTCACATTTTACATTTTTTGCTTTGAATATTTTATAGCAGTCAATGGACCTGTTCCGGATATAAAATATCCTCCCCTTTGCACTGGCTTAATTCCCTCTTCCTTTACACTTTTTTCTTTCAATCGAGAGTATATTATGTCGATATATACATATATATGTCATATGTATTATATATATATTAGACAGAGATTTTACGATTCGTATCAATTAATTCAAATATGGAGAATATTTAACAATGTCAAGACAAACAAAATAATTCAACGTATTTATTTATTTATTTATTTACTCGGATGAGAAAATTATATCCAGATTAGATGCGGAATAAAAATTAGCTTTATTATTAAATTTATTAAATTATTTATTATTATTTATTAAATTTTACATTCGTAAAAAATTTTTTTTTTATTTTCTATATTATGAGAATTTTATTTACTTTTTTTTTGAACAATTTTTTCTCTGACAAATTGTCATAGAACTATTTGCCTATTTATTTATTAAAAAAAAACTTGAAACATTTTTCGAATTAATTTTTCTTTGTTTCGAGAAATATTTTCACGGAAAAAATGAAGAGTTTTGTAAGTTTTATAAATATATTTTTTAAAAATGGAAAGTCATAAAAAGGCGTGACACGGATTAATTCCTTTTCTTTACAACTACGTTTCATAACTTATCCATTTTTCCAATCCCTTGTCGACCCTTTCTTAACCGGAAGTATTTTCTATTTAATATTTACGACAAACCAGTTACACCAACAGTGTTTCGTGTTCGTCATTATTTCTCTCTCTCTCTCTTCTACTTTATATCAAAATAATCAAATCCGATCGTAAAATATAAATTTAGATTCATCAAAGAAATTGTGACAAAAAATTTTATATATACAGAGAGAAATAAAGAATTAAAATATGGACAAATTCCAGCAGGGCTAAAGAGGATTAAAAAAAATATGAAGAAATATCTCGTAAAATGCATGTTATTTATATATTTATTCATCTTTATTAAAAAACTATCTAAAGGAGCTTAAATATTCGTTTTAAAATATATATTTTTTATATAACTTTTATGTGCTCATGCTTTAGTTTTAGAAATAACTTTTCACTCGAAAATAAGTAGAGAAATTATTTTATTTTTAAAGCCATCGTAAAAAAAAAAGTGTTGTTTTAACATCAATTCTAATACTAAAATTACGCTTTGACATAATCCAGCACTGTTGTTGTTATCTTAGTGCCATAAAATAAACTAAAACACGTAAATTTAGAACGAAATATTATAACAAAAAAGTTATTGCAGAGAACATCACGAGCAATAAAACATATTGTACCCAGATTATAAAAAACTTTTTAATTTAACAAGTTTTGCGAAAGTTCCATCGATTTCTCACTCTCTCTCTCTCTCTCTCTCTCTCTCTAGCACATATTGCCTTTTTTGCCATTCAATTATTAATTTCCAAAACTTGAACAATAAATTTAATTTCCTTTAATTATCAAATACCAAAAACAATAAGACTAAAAGTAAATTCAAATTTTCCAAAAATAAATTTTTTTCAGAAAATGTTTAGTAACAAAAAATAGCAAATTTTGACTCAAGAATAAAATGTAAAACGAAAAAATGAATAAGTAAATTCAGTAAATTCAATTAGTAAATTTAGTAAATTTAATTAGTGAAAAAAATAGCAAATTTTGTAACAAAAAATTTAATTAGTTTAGTTTAGTTAAAAAAATAGCAAATTTTGTCTCAAAAGTAAATTATAACGAAAAATTTTATTAGTAAATTTAATTAGTAAAAAAATGGCAAATTTTAGCGCAAAAATAAAATGTAACGAAAAATTTAATTAGGGATCATCCCAATTAATTGGAAAGGTTTTAGAGAAGGAAGAAAAAAGATGTGATAAAATCTGAGACGGGAATTTTTGCGGGACAAAAATTGGACTCATTTGATATTTATTTCGAGAGAGAGAGAGAGAGAGAGAGAGAGAGAGAGAGAGAGAGAGGAAAATTGGACAAAGATAATGTCGTGCGATATAAAAGATCTGCTTGTAAACACGACCTTTCGGCTTTACCATTCGATTAAATTTGAAATCTGCTTCAGTGTCACGTCTTGTATTGAACCCACACAGAAAACCAGAAAACACTCCACTTTCCAGAAACAGGAAAAATAGGAAACAATAAAAAGAATTCCAATATTATATGTGACTTATACCAATTTCTGTCTAAAAATTTTTCTTAAAAATTTATTTCTCGCGCATTACATTTTTAGAAAAATAACACAATTTTTATAGAAATATCATTTCATTTTTGCTCAAATGCTATTTCATTTTTTTTCTTTTTTTTGTCCCGTTTGTGTGAAAAACGTCACCTTACATTCTCATACAATCAACAATTTATACGTTAGAGATTTTTTCGTGAAGAAAAATAAAAATTTTCTGTCAAAGTCAAAGATTTTTTTCTCCTAATAATATAAAAATTATATTTTTTTTAATTTTACTACCGCAGTAAAAATATTGAGGTAATTTTTTTTATTTAAATGGCTATTGATGTCCTCTTGCAAATATATTTTGAAACTAAAAGTTTTTTCTTTCTTTCTTTCTTTCTCTCCTTTTTTTCTATTTTTTCTTGAGTAAAATCTACAAGTAATTACAAAGAAGTAAAGAAAGTTTTTCTGACTTAACGAGGCAAGGAAAAAACTGCCATTGACTGGAAAAGTAGTTTTCCACTTTTCTAATTAAAGAAGTACAGCTAATTTCTGAGAATTAAAAGTGCATACCATCATCTTATTATCGCTAAAAGTTGCGATTTGACTTTAAACTGAAGAATTAAATTTCTTTATCGTCCTTAGAACGCTTTTAAAGTTTAAGACTTGTTGCAATTAAAACTTTTTTTCCCTTTGTTAATCTTTTCACTTATTTACGTGTCAAACAAATGAAAAAGAAAATATAAACGTTGCCTTAAAAAAAAAAAAAAAATAGAACACTGAATTTATTATTTTATCTTCTTTACAGAAAAAAACATTTTTTATTACTTTTTTAATCTTTCCCATCATAATTTAAACTTTTAAAAAGCAAAGTTTCGATATTGAATATTAAAAATTTAGACAAAAAAATTTGCTATAATAAAAATATTCACTTGATTAAATGTTAATTGAATTTTGTACTTTTCCGTAAAATATATGAGAATTAATGATAAATTATAAGGGAGAAAATTACATATTTATGAAACGGGTGCATCATTTCAAATTAAATTACATTAATTAAAAATTAATCTCACATTCAAATAAATAATAGGGGGGGGGGAAATCAATAAACATTTTCATGTGATATATGAATTAATTTTCTTCAATGATTTTTTTTTCTCACGGCGAATTGAACTTTTCAAAAGAGAGAAATCAATCGAATGGATTTATTTTCAGCCATCAGCAAACTTCTCAAAACAGTGTCAATTAATCATTAAAAAATATATGAAATAGAGTAACTTCTCAGAAAATGTATATTTATTTGCGTTCTTTTCTTTAAAAAGAAAAAGCAAAGTTTCAATTGCCTCAGAGAAAAAACAGCAATCACAAACTTTTCTTGCAAATTTGATTTCGTAAAGGAAAAATAATTTCCCTCAATCAATATTTTTCACAAAATGAGATAATACATTTCATCAATTCAAGACGTTATTAAAATATTTCACATATTTTTTATGTGATTAATTAATATAAATTAAATAAAAACATAATTTTTTTTCTAAACTAATTTTTTCATCACAATTTAGAATTTAAAGAGAAAAATATTTTTCCATTGGCATTTTTGTTTGCTATGTATATGAAAAATTTTCATTTGTCATTAAAAAAAAAAAAGGCCAACAGACAAAAAGTTAACAAGATGAATGCAATAATATTTATAATGAACAACGCCTTTGGACTTGGGAAATGAGATGACGCTCCGTTAACCAGATTGCTGAGCGAAATTTAAAAAATGAACAAAATCTGACTTCACAATATAAAAATATATATATATATATACAGAGATGAGTTTTCATTTTTCAAAAAAAAATGTTTTATTTTCTCAAATTATAATTGAAATTATTCCTAGGGAAAATAATACTTAAAAATAAATTTAATAGTCTCTTATTTTTCCCCCCTTTTTTAGTAATTTGATTTATCAAAGTTTGTATTCCATCTAATCACAAAGGTTGACCGGAAATTGCATTCATTTTTTATTCTTCATTAAAGAATTAAGAAACAATAAGAAAGATAAATTAAAAAAAAATTATATTAGCAGATTTATTTTTTCGTATTTTTATTTTCATTATCAATTATAATTTTTCGCATTTACCTTCGAATTATTTTAATTTAGAATAATTAATACGAAATAAAATAATAGTAATAATTATTTTTCACTATTATTTTATTTCTTATTTTTATTTTCATTGTGAATTATAATTATAATTGATAATAATAATATAATAATAATTGAATAATAATAATAATTATTACTCAATTAAAAAACTAAAAATTGAAGAGAAGGGATTTTTTTTCTGAACGATTTTCTCGACTTTATTTCGGCAATATAAAAATGATTAATGTGAAAATCATATATATATGAACTTGATTTTCAAAGACATTAGGGAGTCGTCCGTATAAAGACGCATATTCACTATAATAATAAGTCAAAACTACACTACCTTCTAACTAATGACTATTTCTATTTAGATAAATCAAAAGAACCTTGACCCTAATTTACTTTCGAGCCATTCAAAGATTTCTATTCTATTTCCAAAACTATTTCAGTCAATTTTAGTCTCGTTGGAAAAAAAATAGAGAGTTTTCTCTCACTCTTTTTTCACATTACACAAATGTGGATTTATTTATCATAGGAAAATTCTTTTTTGTTTTGTCAACAAAAATAGTGACATATAATATTATAAAAAATGGTATTTTTAAACTGAAGGAAAATTTGGTCACGTTTATTTTTGATTAATTAAAAAATCTATATATCATTTAAGTTTACAATGTGCGAAGAGAAGTTTTGGTCTGTCCCGGAAGTAACCAAAGTTCGATGCAATTTCCGCACTTACGGAAGTTAAGATCATAAATTTAATGTTCTACAGTTACAAGATGGACCCAGAATGACAAAAAATTCCCTTCTCAATCCCCCTTTTTTGTTTCTATACTTTGACCAAAAACTTTTGACTATATGAAACTTCACATTGAACAAATAAAAAGTTCAATATATTGTCGTAAAGTTAATTCAATTTTTCTGGAGTTTTTCAAAAAAAAAAAAAAACAAAGGAGAATAAGAAGAAATTTATCAGCGAAATAAAATAAATTTTCAAAAACAATACAATTTGTTGGGAAAAAAATAATTACATGTAATAAAAATAAAAACATTAATAATAAAAACACAATATATAAAATAAAAAAAGCTTTAAAACTATTTCGTTATATTTTTAATTCATAAATTCAATTAGGAAAATATTTGCCAAGAATTTACATTTTTTAAGAAATGAAAATTTTTTCTAAATAAATATGAAATTCAATGGGAAAAAAATTTGATATAAGGCATGTGTATGTGGTTAATTAAATATTCAAAGAAAATTTTTCATATCGTTTAGCATTTCACGGAATTTCAATGTTGAATTTTTATTTTCAATATTCTGATAATTTTCGTTTCCCATTTTTTTCAAAGGATAACTCGTAAAATATTGACGTAATTTTCACTCTTGATGAAGCAAACGTCGGACGAGAGAGTTTTAGACGAGCTTTTTTCAATTTCGACTATTGAAATTTTATTAACAGAATGTCCTCCATATATATTGGAAAATAGAAAAAAAAATTGTGTCGAACAAAGATTTAGATTCAGATTATTTTGTGATAAATTATAAAAAAAAATTGTATTATATAGTACTTCATTTTTACTAATCAATATTCAACTCAAAATAGTTTCGAATGTTTTTCATATTTACCTTTTGAATTATTTTAATTTAAAATAATTAATTCAAGTGAAAAATTAAATTAATAATTTAAATAATTAGTATAATTTCCGTACACGTGGAATAATTTAAATTAGTTAAAATTATTAAACTTTTTTTAATTTTCCTTCGAGAGACTATATCAATTCAAAGACAATGTGTGGAGAAAAAAATAAAAACCACGTTTCATCCGAGCAATTAAAAACAATATACCTTTTATATTTGGTGTACCTTTTTCGCCTTTTAATAAAAATTGACCATCCATATGAATTTCCATCAAATGACTGAATTTCTGTTTATTTTTTTTCGCCTAAATACCACAGGTATTGTTTTTAATTGTTTTTATTTAAATTTTAATTACGAGTATATTTTTCTAAGCAATTAAATAATTGTCATCACATGAAATTGTATATCTTACTAAAGTTATTTAAATATATGTAGGTATTAAATTTTCATTTTTTAATTAAAAATAAAAATTTAATTTTAATTAAAAATTTAATATTGAAAA